>PVIW01009831.1:0-48886 GCA_004026585.1 Noctilio leporinus
GGAGGAAAGGGGTTGGGGGGAGGGGGGAGGCAGAGGCAAAGAAGGGGAGCAGCTTAGACCAGAACCTAGTATAAAGGAACCATGGACATGGACAACAGGTGGGATTGACTTTGGGGGGAAAGGGTGGGTGGGGAGGGGGACAGAGGGGAGCAAAAAAGGGATGCATGTAATACAACAACAATAAAATTAAAAGAAAAAATGAGTATTTCTTTCTGATTAATTTTTATCAAATAAAGAAGAAAATTAAAAAAAAAAAAAAAGAAAGGCTTACCGGGACATAACCACACCCATGTGTTTCTGTGTTATATACGGCTGCTTTCTTGATATGAGAGTGGAGTAGTTGTGACAGATTATGTGGCCCACAAAGCTAAAGCTAAAAATATTTATTATCTGGCCCTTTACAGAAAAGGTTTGCTGACCCCTGGTATAAACAGTTTCTACTTTGGTAACCCGAATGTCTACTTAATGATCTATCCTAAACATCTTTCCATGTCAAGAAATACTTTTCTGCAAAGTAATTTTAGTTTTTAATTTATAAAACAGTATACTTGTTTCATCTAGCTCTGTTGTCTTTGTCACTCATTACATTTATTTCCCTTACCAGTTTTTATAGTGCTTTTTATTTACTAAGCATTATTATCTCATTTAATTTTCATGGCCTCTTAGTGAGTGCATTAGCAATTCATGGAAATTCTTTGCTTGCCTGTAACAGAAACCAACTTCAGTGTCTTAGATAAGAAAAGGGGATTGGGAAAGATTGATTTAAGATTACGAGATTTGTATGTCTTTGTGTACCTGCTTTGTAATCTTGCTGCATGGATTGTCTTTCTGTGTTGGTCAGTGCAAAGGGTGGGTTTTGGTTGCTGACAGCCTGAGGTTCCATGTTACAGGCCCCGCCACCCTGAAGGAGCCCGGTTGCTTGATTGTCCCCTTCTGGGCCCAATTCTACATGTTGGGTTGGCCAAGGAGTTTGTAGAGTTTTTTTCATAAAATGAAAGCGACATCTTTCATTTTCACCAATAACTTTATTGACTTGGATATTTTGAGTATGTCAGCTCTCTCCCACATGGTATAACCATTATTCTCAATGTTTTGAGTTGATCACTGTCATCTTCAACTTGCCTACCCAACCGTAGAGCATCATCCAGTGAGAAATCCCTAGCAGGAAACTCCACAAACCACTTTTGACACATTGGATCTGTCACAGCACCTTTTCCATATGCTGCATACACTTTTTTTTTCATTTTAGTTGCATTTTAATCTTTTGAAATAATAAAGCATAATATGCCAAAAATGTTGCGTATTTTCCTCAGTCATCAATATTAAAATGGCTACACAAAAATGCACCAATTTTGATGTTTTTAAAAAATGCATGCTGATGCATGCATGCTGTTACAGTACAGTCTAACAAAATTGTTTTGAATGGAGTTGAAGACAACTAAGGGCTACTAGAGCCATCTTACAGAAAAAACAAACGAAACTTTTGGGCCAACCCAGTATCGGGGAGAGAAATGTAGCTGGCCCAAAACAGGCCAGATTTTACTCTTGGTTTGGTCACCTATAACCATTGTAGAAAATGACTTCTGGGGAATCATGTATAAAATGGGTCCTCTGTACACTGGGAGACATTTAAAAGGGATAATCGTGAATTACGCAGATATTTCAAAAGTTATTTACTTCAGGTCACATAGAAGTCTGTGGACTCCAACCTAGGCATGTATTGAGTATACCGGACTGCTTGCCTGTTGCCTTTGGTGGACTTGGGATGTAACATCAGTAACACCCTGTTTGGGCTGCGGATCATAGCTCGCCCATATTTTTGTGTTGTTGCTTGAGAATCTCTTTGAAAGCTGGGGATTCCCTGTCTGTCCTTCACTCCCTCTCTAGGCTGTAGCTGTGAACTGGATGGACAGATGCAGGTTTTGGGGTTTTCTCCTGGCCAACTGCTGTACTCGGAGTACTTTGAGCCATCAACGGAGGGAAATTGAGTGAAAATGGTCCGCATGCCAATCTGGGTCGGCATCTCATCGCTTAGCCAGCTTTTTTCTCACATTTTTGTGTCCGATGCCAGCAACTAATCTCTAAGCTCGATTAGCAATGGTTACAGCCCAGTGAGCACGAATCCTGAAACCACTTTGACATGATGTCTTATCAGTGGGAGCTGTCGCCCCAAACCTTGCAACTGAGCCAACCACAGACGATGCCGCAAGTACCACATCTACGATTTGGGGGCACTGTTCACTAAAATATGCCATCATTGTATATAGTTTTTTTCTTTTAAATTGAACGAGGAAAACAAGCATGTAGTTTTGTAAAATGCATCTCTGAGATAGCCCTGGAAACCGGGAACTTGCTGGATTCATTCCTTTATGTAGAGAGGAACTCAGGTGCAGTGGAAATTTGTTGTCACTCCAATAACCATTGTTTTTTCTCCTCTTCTCCCTCTAACTATACCCTGAACATAACCCTTTCCATGTGATTTGGGGTGGGACTGATCTCATACACAGTTTAAAAGATGGACTATGACTAACTCAGGCCAACCTGTGTGTTCTTTCCCCTGGTTGCACTTAGTAATTTGGGTTTGGTCGAATGACTTATTTCAGGGCAATGAAAGATCCCAGGACCTGGTTATATGCTACTGGAACTGCCATTTTCCCCCCATAGATCATTTAGGATAAGGGTATGGGGCCTGAAACCTGAGAGTAAAGCTGGAGCTGTTGAGTCTGTATGGGGCATAAAGTCCAGGGGTGAAGACAACCCCCTGGCAGGCAGAGCTCAGAGACTGGAAGAGAAAGAGACCCCAGGAGTCCTTGGTGAAGATGTCTGAGCCGTTGAATCAAGAAGCTTTGTTGAAAGCCCACCCTAACCTTGAACAGATTGCTTAAGCCCCATGAGCATTTAAAAATACCCCTCAGACCCAAGTAGTATCACTAATTGTCTGCTCTAAACAGATTGTGTTTACTTGGTAATTTGACCAGCTTCTGAAAGTTTAGCACACTTGTAACTTGGTGCCCAATACGTGTTGGCATAAACTAGTAAAGGAGGAGCAAATCTAGTGTCCACTTTGGATCCAGCCTCCCATTTGCTTGGTAGGGGTACATTTTTGTTGGGTTGAAAGATGAGCGATTGCTTTATTTGACAACATTTACTGTCTTTTGATAGGCAGAGAAATAATTACATATCAGTCTGTTAAGTGATTCCCTTTCCTCCATATGGTCTACCTTTATGAATTTTCTAGTGGATGTGGAACTGAAGCCCAAGTGGGATCTTTCCTGGAACAGAGGGACTGTTTGGGTGAATGTGCATCATGGGCATAGTTCCCTTCCTTCCCCATTTCACTTGGCTGAGAAGGGTGCACGTGGCTGAATTCCAGCCAAGGAGGCATGAATGGAAGTCTGCTGGGGTGGGATTGCTTAGCTCTTTGAAGAACAGGGGACCTGATGTCCTTGAATTGCATTCCCTTTCAGCTCCTATTATGTGAAATTGTTGTCTCAGAATGATGATTCTTGTCTTGTGATGTGAGGCTGGTTGTCAGGTTTTTTGTTTTTTTTTTCTTTCTTAATTTATGCCAAAGAAAGCACCCTGATGCATTCTGCCAGGGCCATGTCACATAAAAGAGGAGAATGCATTTCCCCTAAAAGGGCTGCTGAGTACACCCCTCCCTCATTGAAAAAAAGAGAGAAAAAGCAAACTAACTGCATCTACTGTAGTTTCTTAGCGTTGGTTTGGATGTTCTCATTCTGTGTGCATGGCTCTACCCCCAACACAGGTGAGGAGAGGTTTGCGTGATGGCAAGATTAGCGGCGCTGGTTTGCGCAAGGCAGTAGAGCTGAGTACTACGCTCAGATTCTCACAAGTTTGTCAGCTCACTCCCTTACACACTTTGGTAAATGAATGCAGGGGTGGTATTTAAAAAATACCAAAGAAGCATTATAGCAACATGAGTCAAGCTATACATTAAAAACTAAATGTGCATTCCTTTTTATTCTCTGAACTAAACTTATAAAACTGTTTACCAAGTGATAGAAGTTGTAGTGTGCATAATCCGTTAGAATGATAATAACATACAGATCATTTGTCGATTTTTAGACATTGTTGGTGTGATCTTTTGATGGCATGCTGTCATATGCTAAATGACACCCTGTGGTTTGACACAGGGAATTATGTCCAGTTCTACTCACTTCTCTATTCAATTGATAGTCGTTAAGTGACTCACTATCTTAAAAAATAGAGAATTTCTTAAGGCGCTGGCCTGCGAACCCATAGGTAGCTGGTTCGATTCCCCAGCCAGGGCACATAACAAGGTTGCAAGTCAGGTCTCCAGCCAGGTCTGTGGCTGGAGGTGGGCGAAAGGCAACCATACATTGATATCTGTCTCCCTCTCTCCCTTCCCCTCCCTCTAAAAATAATAAATAAAGTCTTTAAAAAAAAGTAGAGAATTTCTTTTAAAATCACTAATATTGCTCATGGTTCTAAGATCTCTTTCAGTTTCTACTGAACTAAGCAATTCCATTAAAATTTTCTTCTGGATTTTTATAACATTGCCTACAACTTTTATATGGACACATTCTCTCCAGTCAACTAAGCCATGAAAATCATTTACTAGAATGTCTTTTTAATTAAGTTCAAGCTATACTTCAGGTTAAATGAGAGGTGGTGCAGGGTGGAGGGTCAGCACACACCCTTTCACTGAGGTGTCTGGGTTTAGATTTGGACTCTGCCACTTACATTGTAAATAGCCTCCTTGTTCCTCAGTCTCTTTATCTGTGAAATGGGAAAAATCATATATTCTAGGGCTCCAGAAAGTATTCTCACTTGGGAGTGCCAGCCACAGGAGAGCCTGGCCTGGTCATCTACTGTCCCCTTTTTTCTTTGGTTCCCTCAGAGCCTGGCTCATGGTGGCTGCAATGTCCAAAAGGGGCCACGTAGCTCATATCTCTGGTCTGCATGGGCCTGGGGGACTTGTTCATGTGGGTGAGAGCAATGCTGCCAAAGGCATCCTCCACCCAACTTCTGCTGGATCAGGACACACACTGGCAGGTGGGACAAATGTTGGCATATGGTAGCATCATGGATGGGCTGCCGTATGCGGGTGTCAGGATAGCCAGGGATCCCTAGCACCTGGAGGACTGCCTGTAGGAAGCACGGTTAGCCCTTGGGAATCCCTGGGAGAACCTCTGGTGGGGAATAAGCATACAGATGCTGTTGGGCACTTTTGACTGTCTTGGGCATCAACCAAGCTACGGGGGCCTGGAGGTCCCAGATGTGCCCGTTATTAACCCCTTTGTTCCTGGATTATGGAGAGATTCTGGGAGGGAGTTTCTTTGTAGAGCTCAAGGCTGTGGCTATTTATTAAAACTACAGATACAAGGGCCCTGGCTGGTGGCACAGTGGATAAGATGCCGACCTGCAAATCCAAAGGTTGCTGGTTCAATTCCCCAGGCAGGGCACATAACCAGGTTGCAAGTTAGGTCTCCAGCCAGGTCTGTAGCTGGAGGCAGGTGAAAGGCAACCATACATTGATGTCTCTCTCTCTCTACCTCTCCCCCTTCCTCTCTCTCTGGAAACAATAAATAAAATCTTAAAAAACAAAACAAAACTACAGATACAGTCACTATTTTATAAACCAGTACTGCCCTACTGATGAAAACTAGCAGGATAGCAATCAAAGGGGATATGGGAAAGTAAATGAATTTTTGAGCACATGGTATTAGTAAACCGAGGTTTAGGTACATCAGTTAAGTCCCAAGTCACACAGTCATTGTGTGGAAGATTTGAGCCCCGATCCAAGTCTTGGCTCTAGACTCATTACAAGTTCATGTCCAGAAGAAAGGGAAAGTTGGGGGCTCTGATGATATTAGAAAAACCTCTGTGTTCCAGTGACTCATTAGAAATGCCATCTTACATGGTTGTTAGACTTGTGAAGCTTCCATCGCTGCACTCCACTTACTTTTCATCACCTGTCAGATGGGAACTAAATGACCACAAATAGATGTGTGGCTGTGTCTGTCCATGCCTGCATTGGCTCTGAAAGGAGCATGGTTTTCCGTGTCGGCCTTTTCAGAGGTGTGCAGGACCTCCACTTGGCTTCTTGTGCATCTCCTGGAAGGGAGCAACCCCATTGCCTGGGAAACCAGGTGAAGCGGAGACTGCATTTCACAAAGCACCAAGGGCTTTGTCTGGAATCTCCAAAATCCAAAAGCTTGATGTTGATGCCTTCTTTCCAAAAACATTTATGGGGCACCTGTGTTACTGAGGGTTGAGTGAGTGGGTTGCCAGAATGCTGTGGGGTATGGAACGGGGCTTAGTTTAAATTGCAGCTTTTGGTATTTCTTCTTCCTGAATTTGGAAATTTTAAAGCAACATCATGTGGCTCTGAAATTAGTGTATTACAAGGAGAACTCGGTGTTACACAACCTGAAACGGGAGCTAGGAAAGGGGGCTTCGTGGCTTCATTAGCTTTGAGCAGCATGTAGGAGATGCACATGACTGGGCAGGAAACATCTGGCCACCGAGCCAGCCTGGCCTTGACCCCAGGTTTGCTGCTTACTTGACAAATGGATGAACTGGCAGTTCTAGCCTCAGTTGACCCATGTGTAAGCTGGGGTGTGTGTGTGTAGAAGGGTGGTAATGCTACTCGTAGCTAACTTGCATTTCAGTGTGTGAATGCTGTGGCAAGGGGTAGAGATACTCTTTCTGCAAAGTTCACTTGCCTTCACCCTGCTTCTCTGCTGGGTCCCATCTCAGAGGCCACTTCATTCAAGGAGCTTTCCTAGACTTCCTATGGGAATGAGGTGCCCTGTTATTCCCTTTCCTAGAACCCTAATCTTCACCCATTCCCCACAGCTGCAATGGCATGTTTTGCTATTGTTTTGGTGGGATTCTTTCTTCTCCAGTAGACTGTACACTCCAAGATAATAGGGACATACTTGTTTTTTCATCTCATTTCAAAGTGAAAATATCTATGATTCTGTTTCTCTTCTGCTTGTTTATTTTGTTTTTTTTTTTTTTAGAGTTAATTGTTGATAGATATGTGTTTGTTGCCATATTATTGTTCATATTTTCGATCCTCTTCTTAAAAAAATCCTTGAAAACTTCATATAATGCTGGTTTGGTGGTGATGTACTTCCTTTAGCTTCTTGTCAGGGAAGCTCTTTATCTGCCCTTTGATTCTAGATGATAGCGTTGCTGGGTTGCCAGATGGGAGGGATGTTGAAGGAATGGATGAAAAAGGTAAAGGGATTGAGTACAAATTGATAGTTGTGAAATAGTCTTGGGGATGTCAAGTACAGCATGGGAAATAGAGTGCAGGACCCATGGACATGGTCGACAGTATGGGGATTGCCCGAGGGACTGGGGGGTGGGTGGGGAAGGGCAAAGAGGGAAAGACTGGGACAACTGTAATAGCATACTCGATAAAATATAATTTAAAAAATTAATAAAATTAGAACTAAGAACAAGTGAAAATACCATGCATGAGGGGCATGTAATACTGGATAGGCTACTGACACCTGACAGATAACTGTTCTGTAATTAATAGCAATGCCTGGCATATAGTAGGTCCTCAATACAAATTTATTGAGTGAATGAATACATGAGATTTTGTGGATTGGAATTGAAATCTAAACTTTCTATAGACTTATGATAGAGGTTTACGTAATGGAGCTTACAAAGAGGCATGGATGCTATTTCTAGTTAATAACACTCAAGTTTTGAATTTATATTTTTCACTGCCTTGCAAACCACATCTCTAAAATTATTATTATTATTATTATTTGTATTTGAGAGGCATCAGGAAAATCACAGGTCGCATGTGTGAACTTCAGAGTAAGTAGGCTGCAAATTTTTAGTGATTTTATTTTGGACTGTCAGATAACAGACAGCTGAAATCAAAACAGCTTCAAATGTCACAAAATGCCTTCTTGTAATTCTTCTCAAGTGATAAACCTTAAAGGTACAGTCTGCTCTTCCCAACTCACTGTAGATTTAAATGAAGAAGGCACAACTATATACCCAAGTGGCTTTTCTTACCTAAATGGACAGCAATTATGATTTCCTCCAAATCCTCAAATCCTCAGATTAGTTTCTCCAGCATGATAATGGCTGAGAGCAGGCATCAGGAAATGCTTCCTGTCAAGGGTTAGATAGTATTGTGATGGTAAGCTTTTATAGTGTGTGAAGCACTGCCAAAACTGCACTGCATTCTTAGTGCCCGGCCCACCATGGGGCACATACCAGCACTTGGTAACTCTGTGGAATGATGGAATGGATATTTTCCTGTACTTTCCAAAGGACTTTTATTCACTTCCGGAACACAGTGCTTGCTCAGGGAGGCATAGGATGAATAACCTTTAAAAATCTGTAGCCCACTCTCCTTCCTTCTCCTCTGCCCAAGCCCTGTCACTCTTCTTCATTCTTTTTTTTAGACCCAATTGTCATCTTCTAGCACGCTGCATAATTTATTTGTATATTTTATTTTCTGTTTGTTTCCTTCACTAGAATATAAACTATGGGAGGGCAAGGAGAGGTGTTCACAGAGTAGGCACCTCAGATATTTGGTGAGAGAATAAATGAATGACAATTTTTAAGTCCATCCAGGGATAGTTAATCCCACGAAATAAAACATTTAAAAAACAAAGTAAAACTACAGTCCTGCCTTACTTTACACTGTAGATTTCCGAGTCTTCAATGACAATGGATTTGCACTTAATTTCAAGTAAAATCTGCCGCTGTACATGATATTATATTGTAGTGTACTATATTTGTTTTTAAAATGGTGTTTTTATATATTTTGCTCTTAAAATTTTTAATAATTAGTCATCTCTCTCTTTTTTTTAAAGACTATTATTTTTAGAGGGAAGGGAATGGAGAGAGGCAGAGAGGGAGAGAGATATCAATGTATGGTCGCCTTTCACCTGCCTCCAGCTATGGACCTGGCTGGAGGCCTGGCTTGCAACCTAGTTATATGCCCTGGCTGGGAATCGAGCCAGCGACCTTTGGGTTTGTGGGCTGGTGCCTTATCCACTGTGCCACCAGTCAGGGCTTAAAAAATATTTTAAGAGCAAAAGCATATAAGAAAGTTGACTTCATTAAAAATGACCAACTTTTAAAATGATAGAAATGCTGCATCTTTATTCTAGAATAATAAAAATATAAGCATAAGCAAAAAAACAAACAAATTACCCTCACTTCCATTGACATAGCCATTGCTAATATTTTGGGGCATATTCTTCCAAGTTTTTTCCTGTGAATGTAATAGTTTCACAATTTGTGTTTAAACGCAGGAGCATGCTGTAAATGCCAACAAGAGCCAATTTTACGTTGCACTTCCTATGCTTCAGGCTCTGTTCTAAGTGCTTTATTTATATTTACTTCATTTTACAGCAACCTTATGGTCTGGGTGCCAGTCTTCACCTCTTCTACAGGTGAGGATGCTGTGACATCAGGGGCTGTAGTAATTTGCTTGAAGTCACACTTCCAGTGACTGGCAGACTGGGGTTTGAACCAAGGCAGCCTGGCTCCAGAATATTGCTTGTTACTTGCTTTTTCCCTTCCCTTTTAACACTCCCCCAACTAGTCCATAGTCTCCAACATGATTTCTAACAACTATACAGAGTTTCAATACTTGAATAATTTTTCTACTTTTGAAGAATTGTTAGGAATTCTCTCTCTCTCTTTCTTTGCTATTATGAATAATTCAATAATAAAGCAAAATAAAAGCAACTCTTTCCATACCTATATGGTATCTTCCTTATTAACTTAGGTTAAGTTTCTCGAACTGGTATATGAAATTCAACAAAATCATCTAATTTAAGGAGTTTATGAGGAAGAAATGTCAAAGTGGACAGTGTTTTGGTTTTAAACATCTGAGTATTAGGCAGCTGCTTCATGAATTTCTTTAAGTGAGGTCCAGCTGTATTGCCTCTTCTTGTTATTAAATAAATGGCTGCTTTGACTGAAAATCCACTTGGTAACCAATGTTGTACAAGTGTAAATATGTTCCTAAATGGAGACATTGTGACTGGGAAGGGCTGTAAAAAAAGGGTCATGGAACATGCAGAATGAAAATTTAGGTGAGGATGGAGCAAGGAAAGTAACCCAAATCTGCATACTTAACACCACAGGCAAACTGGAGTGTATTTCACGCCAAAGAAAAGATCTTCCTTTATGAAGACACAGAGCTAATTAATCTATGTCAAATTGTGTTTTAAATACTTGTCTTCTGGATGATTCAAACTCACGGTTGCAGGAATTAATCTTTCTCCCCTTTGCCATTTGACAGGCAGTTATTTTGATTTTGTTTTGGTAGTGTAAAGTGCTTAAGTGTTTATGGTGGAAAATTAACATCGTTAGACAAAATGTCATCCTTTGGGTGAAAATGCTGAACGTGTTTACCTCTTGAAGTGTCAACCTAAACTCATGATTGATGGATGGTGCTATTTTGGGAGAAGTACTTGAGCTGGTCAAGCATGCCCTTGGCTAATATTTTCAACACACAGCATGGTTATATCTGATGCCTCGGGGTGTGTGTCTGTGAGTGTGTATACATGCAAGCATGCAGAACTGTCTGAACAAAAATATGTGTAAACATTTTCTGCCCCTTATCTATTCAATAAGCACTTATTGAGCATGCCGTGTACCTGTACTGTTCTACATGCTGAAATGCGAAGATCAATGAGAGCCTCAAGGAGTTCATGGTATTGTGGAAACATTCGCTAGGGAAATGAGTAACTGGAGACCACGCCACGAAGGATAGATGCAGGGAACAGCGGTAGCATGAGTCAGGGAAGGACAGGGTTTAGAGCAAGCATCCCAGAGGAGGGTTGGCTTGTGTTAGGCCTTAAAGGAGGCATTCAGCAGGTGGGCAAAGAGGGGAAGGCACAGAGTTTTGAAACAGCGTGTGCTAGTCAAGGCACTTCCATTACTGAGAGTTGCTGGAGTCTGAGGTGCTGAAGAGACTGCACATACTCTGGTCATCCTTGGACTGCAGGAAGGGGCGCTTGAGTGCATGCAACCACTGGCCATCTTTGTGTTAAGATTTTAAGGCAATGGGAACAAACGTATGGGTGTCAGACAGTTTCTGAAGCTGCCAGGAATTTTTCTGTTAGGATTGATTTAGTTGGAGTTGGCTTTGACTCTGTTTCCCATTCCTTTGTTTAAAAAAAAAAAAAAAAATATATATATATATATATATATATGTAAATTTAAATTTATTGATTTGAGAGAGAGGGAGGGAGAGGATGAGAGGATGAGGCAGGGAGAGAGAAAGAGGAAGGGAGGGGGAGGGGAAAGGAGGAGGCATGAAGATAAGGACAGGGAGAGAGGGAGAAGGAGGGATGGAGAAAGAGAGGAAGAGAGAAAGAGAGAGAGAGATCAATTCTCTTGTTACATTTGTTCATGCATTTATTGTCTTGATATGTACCCTGATTGGAGTTTGAACCTGTAACTTTGGTGTATTGGGACCACCCTCCAGCCAACTGAGCTGCCCAGACAGGGTATATTTCCTGTTCTTTTATTGTATTTTCAGTAAAACATTTATGATAATCTCTTAAGTCCTCAGCAATTGTGCATGGTCCTACGCTAGCTACTGTGCACAGTTTCAGCCTCACAGTAGGTATGTACCACATGTTTGTTGACTGAAATGTTGTTGGATGGTTATAAAGATGAGAGCTAGTACTTATCTGTATATGATGTTCCAATGAACTGTCCAGTTTCATTGGAGAAATGAGTTATAAACATTCAAATGACTCACTTGCAATGCAGGATTTAAGTACCAGTTACATGTGAAAGATATTTGTCAAAATTATTATGAACTCTAAAAGAAAAAAGCTTAATTAGTATACATAGAAATACTATTCCTGGTCTTGAAAATAAGTAGAAACACTGTATTCTACTATATATAAAGAATGGTATTCAGCTTTAGTAATTAGTCTTTAAATAGAACATTGATAAACTAGAGTCATACAGTAGGGTCAAGCAAGATAGAGGGTGGTCTATGCAATTATTTTCTTAGGATAAACTTGTACGTATAATTACTGGGTCAAAGGTTGTGAACAGTTTTAGGCCATTAATATATATTGCAATATAATTTCCAAAATAGCTATACCAATTTACACAGTTACATGCAGTACATAAATGCGCTTGTTTCCTCAAAGCTTTGTTAGGGTTCATTATTGTCATCTAAAACTCTTTTTAAAGGAGGCAATTTAATCAAGATAAGATCATTTGCATGGTAATTTGCATTTTTTGTTTAGCGGTGAAGTCGAATGATTTTCCTTTTGTTTAATAGTGGTATTTGCTATTGTGTGAAGCCATTTTCCTGCTGGTACTGCGCTCCAAAAGGAGGGCAGGCAGAGGTAATTTTGCAGGTGGAGAGAGCATGGGGAGACAGATAGGATGCACATTAGTATCTTTTTGTGCTGGTATTTTGTGTGTCTGTGTAGAAAGTGAAAGAAATCCTTTCTCCAAATGACTTATACAGAAAAAGGAAATTTAGTAATTTACCTAGCTGAAAAGCACTCATTGTGGATTTGGTTTCAGTTACGGCTCAGGGCTCAAATGACGTTACCAGGGCCCATTTCTGGGTTCTGGGTTCTGCATTTTGGGCTAGTAGTCCCAGATTCAAACAAGTTCTCCACTTGCAGATAATATGTACCTGCGGCAGTTCCCAAAATTTTAAATTCCATATTAAGTTTCGTAGGGCAGAGTCTTTTCCAGTCTCATTGAGTGTGATTGGTTTACCTGAACCTCCTGAACCAATCACGGTGCCCCTGGGGAATTGTGGCATTCTGATTGGCTCAGGCCTGAGTCATACCTCCACTGCTAAGATGCATTGGCACTTCATCCAATGCACTTAGGTGAGTGAAGATCCTCAGAGGGAAACTGGAAGTAAAATGGGTGAAACTTCAAGTATCCTAGCTTGACCATGGAGTACTTGTTTGGGAAGTGAGTTTCACAAGGGTCTACACACTGGCAATTGTAAGTGACGTGGGAGGGCCTAGGGATAAACTAACCACCTGTTGCACTCCGTGGCTGACCATGATTAAGTGGAGCCCTTGCAGTGGGCAGAAGTAGGGCTGCCATGATCCCCCCAATGGACAGATTCCTTCCTCATTTTTCAGCCTGCCAGGATGTGTGCCATCTCTTCCTTTTGCTCCTCTCTTCTTGGGGCTTAAATCCATTGCTTCCCAGTTGGGCCTCAGCCCCAGGGCTGCCAAAGAGGTGTGCAAGGAGACCGAAGCCCGCAGACCTTCGATGTGGTGGTTGTTGAACTGTTGTCCCTTAGCTGCAAGCCCGCCTTTCTTCCTCAACTTTGTGACATTGGGCCTGGGACTCTGCTAACCGCATTTCCCCCTGGCCTCTTGGTAGGCCCTGCCACCAGGAAGCTGGGAGCCTGGGGGAACCCCAGTGTCCATGGAACTCAGCAACGCTTCTTCACCTCGCCTACTTGCTTCTAGTAGCAGCCATTGGTTCCAGTTTATTTATCTGGCACTTTCAGAAGCTGCCTTATGGTGCCCTCCTTGAGGCAGGTGCTGAGGCTGTTAGAAAGATAAACCAGAACCAACCAGCCAGCCTCTCCTTAGAAGTCTAAATCCCAGCTCCGCTGGACCCTCCCACCTGAGAAATCCGCACCAGCCAGGCAGCATCCTCTCCTGGGAGATTCGGGCTGGAGCCCTGCAGTGCCCTTCTCCACGCTGCTGATGAACGTTAATAATTCCAGTCCCATCGCATTGCCTTTCCAGCCACTGAAGTGGCAGCTGCTTCCTGCAGTTACCACCTGATGACCTCACCATCTCCCTTTGGTCTTTGCAGTTTCCTAACGTCTGGTTAATAATTCCTTTCTTGCTTTTTTTTTTAAAAAAATTCTCATTTCATTTATTTTTCAATTACAATTGACATTCAGCATTATGTAATATATCAGTTTCAGGTGCACAGCATTCTGGTTACACAATCATATGCTTTACAAAATGATGCCCTTGAAAATCCTAGCATCCGTCAGGCACCATACATAGTTATGACGTATTTTTGACTAGTTATTGGCTCATAATTCTTTACATGAAATTATTGTCATTAAAATAATCAGCCCAGTTTCTGTTTCCTGATGCGACCCTGACTGAAGCAGTCCCAGGCCCCATCCACATGCATCCGTCTCACCATCATTTGAACCAAGTCTGAAGGTTACCCTGATGGAAAATTAATATTGGCTTCCCATTGCCCTTAGGATAAAGTCTAAACCCTTGGACCCTGTTTGACTTTAAAGCTGCATGTCTTGCTGTCCTAAGCTTGTATTTTATGTTCTTGGCACCTGAAAATTTCTTAAATTCTGCCATGTGCCATGCTCTGTCATCTTTAGGACATAGAATGTATTGTTCCTTCTGCTAAAGGGCACTGATACTTTCCACCCTTTACCTGGGTAACTCTCACACATCCTTCAGGTGTCACAGCGGAGATGTCATTTCTCCCGGGAAGGCTTTATTGAATTTTCCCCCTTCCCATGGTCTCCTGTACTCTCCTTCTGATGGCATTAGTTTAATTGTTTATTTCTCCAGCTGGGCTGAAAGCAGTATTTTGAACTTAATAGGTGGCTTAATAAATATGTGCCAGAAACTTCCTTTGAACATTTCGATGCTTGTTTTTTGCTTTTTTGGAGCAAGGGCTGAAATCCAGCCACCATTACTGCTGATGCAAGTCATGCCCTAAATGATTACTGAGGACTTCATCTCCTATCCAAAGGACAAGCTAATGTGAAAAAAATTGCAAAACAGGGTCTCAAGGCCAACAAACAAGATGGCCTAAAGACCTGAGATGTCTCTGAGGCTGCCACATGTCACTTCAGTGATGGAGGTGGACAGGGATCAATGATGGATTCACTGGGTTAAAAGCTTTCCCATCACCCACAGCAGCTGACGGCATCGTGCCAGAGAGAGACAGCAGAAGGAAATGAAGCCTTGTCAAGTTCTTCCCAGTATGATTTCTAGATGCTAATGAGGAGCCTTGGATCAGAGGGGAAGACCGTGAATGTGCCTGCTTTCCTGAGACGGTGCCACACAATACAAGAGCAGAAAGACCTTGGAGGCAGAACTTGGTTCAAATCTTGGTTTTGCTCCTAATTCCCAATGGAGTTAGGTACCTTGGAGAGGTTCTTAGATGATTAATTTATAAAACAGGATTGATGGTGTCTACTCTATTTATTGGAATAGAAGTAAGTAAGATAATTGGTTTAAAGTAGCACAGAGTTTGGAACATATTCATAGTTTATAGAAAATAATTGGATTGGCAGATTAATCCCACTCATCGATTCATCTGTACACTCATTCATTCATCCATGCACCCATCCACGCAAAAGGCACCGTTGAGCGTGTCTACTGGGAGCATAAAACCTGAAAAGGCAACACATCACGAAACAAAAGAATGACCATTTTGTCCATTGATTAATATGGTCTTCCGTGGCATCATTTTTCCTGATCTAGCACCCAGTCGAGGATCCAGCACCGCATTTAGTTGTTGTGTTTATTTAGTTTTCTTTACTTTAGAACAGTTCCTTGGCCTTAGCTTGACTTCCATGCTGTTGACATTTTTGAAGGGTCCAGGTCAGCTGTTTTATAGAATGCCTCTCAATTTGGTTTGTCTGACTGTTTCCTGCCTATGTGCTTCTTAAGGCCATGTCACCAGCAGAGCTAAGCCTGACCCCATATCTAGTACACTTTCCTCTTAAAAGCCTCCAGGGGATGTGGAGGTCAGAAACTCCGCGGCTCTGCCCCCAGAAGACTGTTGGGGTCGGTTAACACAGCCAGGTTGTAAGTAACTGCAGCACCGGAGCGGTAATCCCCAGAGACCTCCTCCCCGGTAAACCTGCCCATTTTTTTGGCTATCATTTAGCAGCTCCAGGTTTGAGTGACAATTTGTTAAAAAAAAAAAAAAAAAAAAAGGAGTTTATTACTTTTTTTGTCTTTATCTCTCAAGGTGACAATTTGTCCTGCTTGAATAGAGCAGGTGGGAAAAACAGGAAAATTAGACCAAATGTGGGTAAAATGCCACAAGACCTTTCAGTTCTCTTAAGATGTATTTTTCAAAACCCTAGGGCGTTGAACAAAATGCACTAAAATTAAGAGGAGTTTCTCTCTCTCTCTCTCTCTTTTTTTTTTCTTTTAACTTGGAAAATTCTTTTAGCAAGCTGAACAATTGCTGCAGCTAATCTATAATTTAGCCAAACGTTGGGTACTTTATTATATTGGCATGCTAGGAGTTAGCTCATGAAATTTCCTCCAAGAAATGGGAGCAACAAAGGGGCAAGTAATTGGTGTTCTGAGCCGATGTTCCCTTCCCCATTTCAGGAACTGGACCTCCAGGACATTTTAAAATCTGTCCTGATGTTATTTAAAAAAAAAATTCTCCAAGCTGGTCCTAAACGAATTCTGCTTTTTCGCAGCATTCTCACTTTAGTTGAGCCTTCCTCCTCCTTTTCTAAAAGTAGAATTAGGAGGATGTTTCTGGTGGAGTTGGGGGAAGCCCTTCCCCCAGTTAGCTCTGTTTGTTGCAGCACATGGTGGGGATGGGTAGTGAGGGGAAATACTTAATACATTCTGTGTCTTATTGGTGGAAAGTTTTATAGATGGGTGGTTTGTCTACTTAAAAACATTCATTCAGTGTTACTTACTGAACTTGCCATTAAAGCCAGGCACCATGTAGGTAGCAAATTTCACAGAGGAACAACTCGGGGAATTTATGATCTTCTGGAGGAATTGATGATGTTCTGTGTTAGGGCTTGGGTGAGGCAAGTTCTATAGGGTGAGCCCAGGCTTGGGAGGGAGGTAGAGGGGGTGGATCAAATATGCAGTATGCTCTGTAATGGATACTTTTATCTAATAGTGGAGAACAAAGGCAGGAGAGAAGAGGTTTGGTTTGTTTACAAAGTTATATATCTTCAGGCTGTCCACTACCATTTAACATGGAAAACTAATGACCAAGGACTTGTCCAGGGGTGATAATGTCAGGGACCAGCATGACTAGTGATGTAAAGCGGCTCTTTTGGGGTTTTCCTCAGAAAATCCCAGAGGAGGTTCCTCAGAATTTTGAGGCAGAAGCTGTCTGGGATAGGGGTGCTGACCAGCATGAAGAGTACAGTACTGCCTGGAACTCTGAGAACAGAAATTTCTGTTGGTGGTATTTGCATGATCTTAGCCTTAGCAAACTAATACTCCAGTGCGATATATTTTGGACTATCATGTCTGATAATAACAGTAATTTTAAGTGTTCACTAAATTCCAGAGGCAACAGGTTGCATCATTAAATCTTGAGGTACTATATGGGTGTTCTTTTTGAAATTTTTAAAAAATTTCTTAAAGATTTTATTTATTATTTTTAGATAGAGGGGAAGGGAGAGAGGCAGGGAGTGAGAGAGACATCAATGTATGGTTGCCTTTTACCTGCCTCCAGCTACGGACCTGGCTGGAGACCTGGCTTGCAACCTGGTTATGTGCCCTGGCTGGGAATTAAACCAGCGACATTTGGGTTTGCAGACCAACGCTTTATCCACTGTGCCACCAGCCAGGGCTATCTGGGTATTCTTCTTCCCACTTTGCAAATAAGGAAACTGAACCTTGGGAGGGAAATGGCTTATGGAGAGTCAGAGTCACAGAGCTAGAAAGGGTCTGGATTGGGCTTAAATCCAAACCCAGTGCCTGGGTTCGTAACCACTGTGCTGTAGAAATACCGGTCTTCTCGGCCTGTTCCCCTTCTCCCACTGCCAATAATGTCCCTTATTTTCCTCTACGTCCCCTGTTTTTTTTTTTTTCCTCTGGAGTTCGAGCTACAGTTTGTAATTATAAATTTAATTCTGGAATCATTTGTTAAATTTCCACTCCCTCCACTAGTCCTGTAATGTAGCCCTATGTTTATAATCCTGGATGGCCAGAAAATCAAGAGGCCTGTTCCAAAACCAGCCCCACCATCCAGGATGGTGCCTGCATGTGGTGAAATGATCAGCCTTCGTGAGCACTGGCCAGTAACAGGAACTGCTGCCCAATTCTTTAATTTATACCTTACTATTGTACGCATGTAGCCTCCGGCATGGGTCCGGTGACCTAACCTTCCCACTTGGCCAGTGTACATTATAGGGAGAGTGGTTATTATTTTCCCCAGTGATGTTTCCAATCAGACATACGCAAACACTATGTACCACCACCTCCCCAAACCCAGACTGACAGAAAATTCTATGGACTTCCTAAGGGCTGAATTTCACAGAGACAGATTGTTTCTCTGCCTTTTTATTTTAAGTTTTCCTTCTCCTTACCCTATTTTACCATTTAATGCTTTCAGGAAAAAAAAAAAAAAAAAAGACTAGTATACATTTTAATATGCTAAACACCATTCCTGCATTTTCCTATTGAATTCTTTGTTGGTCTCTCTTTTTATTCAAGTTAGGGTTTTAAAAATAATCTAGAACTAATTTGCCTAATGAACATGCAATTATTGCGAGAGTCTTGACGTTTTTGAAAACCGCCAGTCAGCATCTTTCTGAGACAGAGTGATGAATGTAGCATCAGGCACTTGGAAGTTGTTACTAATTCGGCATGAGCAGGTATAATTTTTGCATATTTAAGAACTGGGTATAAAGCAGTACTTTACTGTGAATTTCCAGTTAGCTAGTTTAGTTCTTTGTATCTAGTCTAGGTCCCTCTGCTGGTGGATTGGATGCATCCTTGCTCCTTCTGCTGGTAAAAGAGAAACCCTGTGTGACAATGATTAACAGAATGTGCAAGAGAAAAGGGAAGCAGCTGGGTTCTGTCACTGCTTAGGTCAGCACCTACTAATAATGGCTACCATTTGTAGCATGATTCTCTCATGGAAGGCACTTGACATGTCTGCTTGTCTTAATCTCCCCTTAACTATACTCCAGAGAGCAAGGGTGTATTCTCATTCTTTTATAAATAAGGAAAAAATAAGGCTTCGAGAGGTTAAGAAATTTTTCCAAGATCACACAGGTAGTAAGTGGCAGACCTGTGTTCTTAAACATTTATCATCAACACACTTCCCATGCTCTGCACCTGGGCAAACCTAGCTAAGGATCCTACCTCCTGATAGGTAGGAGAAAAAAGAGCAATAGTCATGCTAGACAGCCAGAAGGATTCAGAAAAGACAAGACCCATGCCCAGGCCAGGGAAGCAGAAGCAAAGGAAATGGAGGAAAGTTTGAACTCAGTGGAGATAAAATTTATCCTCAGAGGAAGATGGATGTTCAGAGGTTTTTGCTCACAGCTCCCTTTCCTGCCTCCTGTGCTCATTGTGTTTATGAAAGTGGCCCCCAGGATAGAATTTTTCAGTAACTGATTTTGACCTGGAAAACCAGCCTCCTCCTGGGTACTTGCTCTACTACCTGAGTGAAGAAGCCAGCAGGGCTTTCTCTCTTTGTTGCTGAGGCAGGCAGGCGCCTCCCGACCCCAACTGTGGGATTCATTAGCCTTCGCTGTCAGATCCTTGTGGCCAGGCCCAGTGAAAGGCAGAGTGCCTGCGTGGCCCTGTGGCACCGGCTGTCCCAGGGCCCCGCGAAAGCACACAGGGCCTGCTGCCCAGTGCTGGCACATGATCTCTAGTGAACGGTTGCCTTTCCGCAGAATTGCTTTGGTTTGCTTTGCCCAGTGGAACAACAGGATTTTCTGCCACACTCAGTCTATGTTATACATATTTTCCCCTCTGACTCCAGGTAAATATCAGTGCTCTTTTGGTTGCAGGTAGCAGAAGCAATCCAACTGGCCTCAGCAAATACAGGAGAGCTTATGGAAAGAATCTTAGCGACTAGACCCCAGGGCCAGAATAATCACCAGGAGCCAAGGCAGTTACCCTCTTGGTAACTGGAAATTCCCTCTCTTTCGGGTCACATAGATTTGTGCTTCGGTTTTTGTTTTTAAAATCTGTTTATTTCTCTCCTTCCCCCAATCAGTTGTCTGTTCTCATACGTTCATGCCAGAATAAGGCAACCCCAGCTCCTAGATGTCCTTCTCAAGTTGAGCTAAAAGAAGCTCAGACTGTGCCCCAATACTGTAGTTGCAGAAGATAAGCCTAAATATTCAAGGCTGGATCCAGTCACGTGCTGTGACGGGGGTCATGTAATCAGGACATGACTTCAGAGCCCCGTCTTGTCCCAGCCCCGGTGGGTGGGGTGCATTTTGCTGAACAAGGATAAGTTGCAGGATAGGCAGTCATGTAGGTAATTGCATATTTGTACTTACATAAGCAATCTGACATAATTTTGTATTTTCTTGAGGGTCAGTGCAGCATGCTAACTAGCCACATGAGGGCAAAGTCTGTGGAAGTTCAGTACTTGCGTCTTTTTGCAACAGATGAGGTTCGTTTGGGCTGTGTCAAGACTAGAATTGATGCAGCTATGCATATAATTCAGGCAAAAATCTGTACAGAGAAAAGAAGGTTGGGTTGTTTTGAATTAATTAGACCAGTTAATGATAACTCAAGCACACACAGGATAATTGCTTACGCATCCTCCTCAAAGTATGAATAAGATTTGGATGGTTCTCGCTGACATTGGGAACCTAAAACAACCTTCTTGTCACTCACCGGCCTCTTCTCAGGGCGTTCCCTGTGCTGCCCCAAGGCAGAAGTGACCTTTTCCTCAACCAAATTTCCAAAGAAGTGCTTTGTAATTCTAGTCTATTTTACTTCCTGATACTTCTTCTTCTTTTTTTTTTTTTTTTAATCTCCCAATAGACTGTTGCTGGGTGAGGACGTATTTGTCTTATTTTACTGTCCTTGACGAAGATTGATTGTAGTGTCTCCTACATGGTAGATTTCTAAATCCTATTTGCTAAATATGTGAGTCAGTTAAGTGGCTCTTAGTAAACCAGACCAACTGACGATTAGTTAAAAATTCTGAATCAGAGATTCTTCAGGGCTCCAATTAATCAAATAAATACACTAGTACTGACAAGGTGCCTAGCTCTGTACTTAGTGCTTCTAGTTAAGTGGCTTTATTGTTTATTAGCTAAGATCTTAGGAAAGCTTAACCTGAGCCCCTGTGTCCCTGCTGCATGCGGGGTGTGGGAAGAGGAGGAGTAATAATGTTTTCCTGACGGGATGATTGTAAAGATTAGAACTTAAACATAGAAGGCACCCAGCACAGAGTGATCTGTTTTTGTTTGTTCAGTTGTAGTTATTAGTGATTAAAGTTGGTATGGATTTTCATGCATAATTCTCAATTGCAAGAAAAGTCACATTTCTTTATTTCTCTGTTTCGTATCACCTTCTCTGACCTCCCTCATTTCCCTAGGAGAGAATTCAATTTCAGTTGTGTTGTAGAGGCCTCTAACCCTTCCAACCGTGTGGGGAGTCTCCATAGCCCAGAAGTCCTCTCTCCATATTTGAGAAAGGTTGCTGGACCTTAGTCTGTTGAGTCTAATTGATCAGACCATCCTCTTACTGGATCTGGGTTTTGAGTCATAGGAAACTATTTCCTATTTCCAAATTTAGAGGAATGCATCAATGTTTTCGTTGATTTCTTACATTATTCTTAAATATCTGACACATTGCAAATTTATTTTGATGTATGGAGTGAGGAATGGATCCAGTTTTATCTTTTCCACTTGACTTCCAGTTATTCCAATGCCTCTTATTAAGACATCCATCGTTTCCCAGCTCATTTGAAACAGTGACTTTGAATTAATAACCAATTTCAATTATATAAATTAAACCATTAAATGCTAAATTTCCATATGTGATTAGGTCTAGCTCTGGCTTATTGGTTCCATATGTCTTTATGCACCAATAAGACATTTAAAAATTTTTATGGGTTCAAAAAATGTTTTTATGTCAAATTCATTTCTCTCATTTCTTCTATTTTTCCATAGTTTTCCCAAGTGAGTTTCATAATCAATTTTATTTCCAGGAAAATAAGAACCTGAAGGCATTTAATTTGAACTCATTAAGTATAAAAATTAACTTTGGGAAGATTGAAAACTTTATAATGTTGGTTCTTCCTAGCCAAGAATATGAAATATGTTTTTATTTGTTTAAGTCTACTTGTGTATCTTTCAAAAGTATTTAACAGATTTTCACCTGTGAATTTTAATGCAGTGTTATTACTATGATAATAATAATATGATTGTTCTTATAAATGGTTTTTTCCCTTTTATTGTGTTTTGTAATAGGATTTTGCTTATATGTCCATTATTTTACTCTTAACCTTCTCTAATCTCTTTGATTGGGTATGTCTCATTTATGTGTTGAATTTTGCTTTGTTAGCCAATCTGAAACAATTACAGGTACATTAAGCTCATTTACATTTATTGGTTTGCATGAGAGATTTGACCTCAGTTTTGGCACATTGTTTTTATGTGGTGTGATGTGTGTGTACATAAATAGTATTTCACTATGGGCTTCTTTCATTTGTTTGCTTTAGCTCACTTTTTTTGGTATCTTTTTGGCACTTAGGAAGGTCTGGAATTTTGGTCTAATGGCTACGCTTAGATGAACACTTTTACATAATACATTTAAGGTCTTCTGATTTGGGTATTGTCCAGTGTTTCCTTCCTAGGAGTGATATTAAAATGAGCTAGCAATCTCTTCTTTCCCTTCCCTTCCTTCCCTGATAGCAACTAATATAATTTGATGCTGGAGTAATGTCATTTGCCCTCAATTAATACTTATAAGGCATTCTTGGAGCTTAATCACCTTCCTTGGTGCTCTTTCCTTGCCTGTTTCCATTTTGATTGGCTATTCATGGCAGCCTCTGTCCTTCTTTCCCATCCTGCCTCTTCCTCCCCCAGACCCTGGAGAAATGTGTGGGTTGGGGCACCAGACCGGGTTTTGACAGGTAAGGGAGGATTATTTTAGCCATTTGAATTTTTACTTTTTTTAAAGATTTTTCAAAAAATCTTCTTTATTTTAAACTAATTTCAAAACTAGGGAAAATTGACAAGAACAGGACAAAGAACCCAGCCATATCCCTCACTCAGTTGTTAATATTTTAATTCATTTGCTTTAACATTGCCTATGTACACACGTGTCTCGTAACTATTTTACATTTTTAACAATGCATGTTTGACAGTTTCTTGAGTGCTTTGTAAATGGAGGGAATGTTACTGGTGTGGGGAGCAGTACCCACTGTCTTTTGTGACCCCTGGAAAAACTGAGTGGAAAGGCAGGTTTTAGATCCTCCATTGGATCTGGACACTAGGAGCCTGGAATCTGTCTCAGTGGACACTCTGTGCCCAAGTGTCATGGGAAAGCTGCATGGCCACCTGACCTCAAAGGACACTGCAAGTGTGTCTGATGGACAATCATCGGGACTCAAATGGACTAAAAAGCTCTTCCCCAAATCTTCTGAATTTCCTGTGCCATTGAGCTTATGACAAAAGGAAGGGGCTTCCTTCAGCTTGACCAAAACTGAATTTCCCATTACCAACATAGCCTTCTGATAAAGAGATGTAAAATACGTGACTTGTAGAAAATACTCAGTGCTGTGGAGTAAAAGTCTGACCTCATCTCATGGAAGAAACTCATAACACGCATGTGAGATGATGGAATGGAAGCTTAAGATATCAAGCCAGCAAGCTGGTTCAGGATAGAAGGCAAAGCAGAGCCTAGAGCTGTCCCTTGAATGCTGGAGTGTCGCCATCAGTCTTTTTGGGGGTGCCTACAGCCTCGGAGGGGAGGGGGTCTGTGGGGCACGTTGCTGATTCAAATACATGTCTCCTTCCAAGTGGGTCTGGTGGACTTAGGGTCTCTGTACATTGTCTTCCTGTCTCAAATGTTTCTTTCTCTGAAGACTCTCTTCTGACCTTGTGCAGGCTTTTCTGGTGCTCCGTTTACCAGACTTTGGTTTCTCTCACCCCTGGTAGCCTCAGAACAGGGGCACTTGGCATCCAGGGCTGGAGAGAGGGACCCAGCGAAGGGTGTGTTGTCCAGGGCTCAAAGCAGTGTTGGGGATGTATTTTGGAAAAGTCTTAGAATCCAATAGAATTGGATGTCACTGTGGGATTTTTTAATGGCACAAGCTGCACATTAGTGAAAAGATCAAGACTCCTTTAAAGGTAGGGACAGGATGGCTATGGGTTCTATTTTCCGTCTGCCCTTTTTCTTGTTTTTATTGGCTCTTTTATTTCTCAGATGAAGTAAAAGCTGTAATTTTTACTTGTTTCCAATTTTCGGTGCCTTTAATGAGTAAAATCAAGGTGGACTTTCTCTCAGGCAGTCCTTGTCCTTTTTCTCCTTGCACATTTTTTATTACATGGAGAAGAAATGGAAGAGAGAAAGAAGTAGCTATAAAAGATAGAAATAAACTCTCATCATTTGAAGTGGTTGGTTTTTTTTTTTTTTTCCTTCAGGCTCTGTGGGGAATTCTGAACATTAGCTTCAAAATGCCGTTCTTATGCTAGAGTTGCTTTTAGGTTTGGCTTGTTGGAACCCTCTTTGTGAACTCCAGCACTGATAATGGGAAATGTTGATTCTCGAAATAGAGGGAGGGTGATGTAATGGCCTAAAATCAGAGGCTAGTTCTATCCAAAAGTTTCTTAAGTGTAAGAATCCCCAGCTCTTTCTCCCCCATGCTGTTAAAGATGATGCTGGTTTTTCCTTTTCAGCACCTAACCCTTAGGTCTCATTCTAGACTGGATTTTTGCATTTTGGGAATGCAAAAGTAGAGGAAACTGGGAGGACAAGAAGGGTGAGATGGGCCTTTTCTTGGGCTGGGTGACAAATATTTTGAAGAGTTTGACACGTGAGCCATGGAAGTATTTTCTATGAAAGAAGTACAGGGGAAAGGAAAATGAAAATTTTAAATAAATTCTTTCTGAGCTCAATATTCCCCTCTCTTGGATTTGAGAATACTAGTAAAGAACTGGAGTTAGTGAATATTTAAAAAATATTAATAGTTTCCGGACTGTAGTTCCTCAGTTGCAATAACATTCTAAGACTAGTCCTTTTGGGAGATGTCACCATAAGATTTACACTTGAGTTTCTTTTTGTAATAACTTTATTTCTGGTCTCTTACCGAACATTTCCTGGAGGATAGGTTACATTTTACATCCCAGCTCTGATTGAGTAACGTAACTTTTGGAGCTGTGCCGAGGATAATGAAACCCTGTGTGGGTCTTAGTGGGAAAGGACACACTGATTGATTAGTAACGTCTGCATGGGTATGAGCTGCTGGTGGACATTCATGTGCCACAGTCTCTTTCACAGATACTGGAAAACATTTTTCTACACTTCTGCTGTGTTATAAAGCTAATGAGTAAGAGAAGACCTTTACCACTCTGATGTTTACAACTACCTTTTGCTGTAAAAACTAACGGTAGAGTAATATCAAGTTTTAATAAGACAGAAGGGAGTGAGTAGCCCTGGCTGGTGTGGCTCAGTGGATTGAGTGCTGGTCTGTGAACAAACGGTTTGCCGGTTCAGTTCCCAGTCAGGGCACATGCCTGGGTTGTGAGCCAGGTCCCCAAGTGGGGGTGCGCATGAGGCAACCACATATTGATGTTTCTCTCCCTCTCTCTCTCCTTCCTTTCCCCTCTCTCTAAAAATAAGTAACATCTTAAAAGAAAGGAGTAGATTAATTAACAGAAAAGGTTTTCTTTCTCCCAGCATTATTAAGATAATGCTGCCCAGCTGCCATATTACATCATGTAAGTTTAAGGTATATAATGTGTTGATTCAATACACTTATATAGTATTATAAAATTACTACTCCAATGTTAGCTGACAACTGCATCATATCACAGGATTACCCATTTCTTTTGTGTGATGAGAACATTTAACATTATTCTTTTAGCAACTTCAGCAAATTTATAACACAGGATTATTGTTATCACTGTGCTGTACTTTGAATCCTCAGAACTTATTCATCTTTTAGACTGGAAGTTTGTACTCTGATTAACATCTCCTTATTTCCACCCCCACCCTCCTACCCAGTCTTTGACCCTGAGAACCACCTTTTTACTCTGTTAATATGAATTAAGTTTTTTTAGACAGCACTTATAAATGAGATCACACAGTTTTGTTTTATTCCGTCTCCCTAGTTTCATTAACACAGCAAAGATTTTATGTAAGGAGTCTAATTTTTGACTGGGCTCTGTGAAATGCAAGAATTGACCTTGATTTCACCACTTTGTTGGACCTAAAAGTTCCACTGGAGCGCTGTGCGCAACAGAGACTAACTGGGTTCAAAAAGTCAAGCACTTTATTGTATGAATTATTCACATTAACTACGTCCACTGCCTGGAATCCTTACAGCAATAGCTCTTAACCCTTTTTACCTTAAGTCAGCCTGCATTTTATTAAAGCAGTTTCCTCTTTATAAAGATAATTTTTCTAAGAACATTTCTCTAGTAATAGGAACTTGGTTTGTTAATAAAAGCTTCCATTTTTTGGGCCAAATGTTTTGCGTAGGTTAGCTTATTGAATGCCTACAAAGATTTTGTGAGATCAATATCATTGTCCACGTTTTATGCTGAAATAACTGATGTTTAGAGAAGTTACATAATCGACATGAACACAGTTTACTAAAAAGATCTTCCTGTTTGTATATTGGGGAACGTGAGCTCTCAGTTACATACTGTACTGTTAATTTGTTTACTTATTTACTTATTCATTATTCCCAGTGCATTTTAAGGACTTGAGAAAAATGGTGGTTGTTTTCCAGACCGAGCTCATGAGATCAGAGCACACCGTGCATGGGTTACAAGATCCTGGAGTTGAGTCCAACTCCAGGGAGTGGCGGAGCTGAGGCAGACTGACAGAAAGAGGCCAGAGGCAGGAGATAAAGGTCAAGGTAGGGCTCTGCTTAGATAGATCAGTGATGAAGATGTTAAAAGAACAGAGAGTGAAACTCTTGCTTTCTCTAATTTGTTTTTTAATTCAACCCATATTTTCTGAGTGTACCTCCTGTGTACCACAGAATATGACAGAAATTAAGGACCAGCAAGTGCAGAATCAATCCCTATCTGTCTGGAGTTTATAGGCAGCTAGAGAATGAATGTCTTTGTCCTTCCCAAATTTGTGTGTTGAAACATAACCCCCAATACAATGGTTTAGGAGGTGTGGCCTTTGGGAGGTAATTAGGTCATAAGGATGGACCCTCACGAATGGTACTTGTGCCACCCCAGAGTGATCTCTCGCCCACTTTGCCAAGTGGAAACAGCAAGAAGACAGGTGTCTGTGAACCACAAAGCAGGTTCTCACCAGATGCCAAATCTGTCTGCACTTGACCTTAGACCTCCCAGCCCGAGAACTGGGAGAAACAGGCGTTTGTTGTTTAAGCTGCCCCGTCTGTTAAGCTGCCCGAGCTGACTGTGACTCAGGCTGATGAGCGGGATGCCATCAATGAATGAAACATGGTAAGGGCTCTGAGGATGAGGTTCATGGTGCTCCTTGGATCCCAAAGAGGGCGTTGACACCCTTAGAAAGCAGGGAAGGCTTCTCTGCGGAAGTGGTTCAACTGGGACGCAAAGCAAGAGTTAATTTGATGAGGGACAGAAGGAAGAGAATTCCAAAGAGAGGCACCAGCAGGTGGAAATTGTATGGGAAGAGGGTGTGAAAGAAGCCAATGTTGGTAGAGCTGGGAGGAACCAGGATGCTGGCGGGGGACAAACTGCATGGTCTTGGGCCATGTTCCGGGTTTTGGTCTTTATCCCGGTAACTGTGGGCAGCCACTGAGGATCTTAAGCAGGAGAGTGGCATGACTAGGCGTACGTCCCAACGAGGTCATCTGGCTCTGACGATAAATACACTGGAGGAGGACAAGAACAGAAGCAAGTCGGTCCATTTGGGCAATTGCAGCAGGATCTACGTTCAAAAACACTGTCGCCAAAGAGAAGCATTTAATAGGAGTTTGTACTCCTCCATGGACTGGTGGCTTCAGGATCAATGCATCTCAACAGTTGCTTTGGAGACAACCTATGGTTGTCTTGCATTGACAGTCATGGGTTGCAGTGATCATCATGGTTCATTTATAGCCAACATCCAGTCTGGCCTTTGTTTTTCTATCCAAGATTCATAACCCAGTGTTTTTCAGTGCTGGCCTTTCTCTGTGTGCCTGCTGGGTTTGAAGGTAATTCCATTACTTTTTCTAAGTTAATTGGGTCAGGAATAGGTATGTGACATGTGAGGTCTGTCCAGAAAGTTTTGAGCCAATGTCAATTTAATTAAAAGTTTGTGGGGCCAATACTTTCGGGACAGACCTCGTATGTCCAGCCAATGAAAAATGAAGGGTAGTTTGGGGCCTGAGGCTGTGCTTCTGAGGAAAATTTCTGTCCTGTAAGAGAAATCTGTAGGAAGTGACTCTGGATGTGACTTCAGGAACTGCTGTAGCCTGTGGGTGGCGGAGCCGAGTGATGGGAAGGAGCTTTAGACCTTAATAGCTCCATTAAGCTATTAGTCAACCAAATCAATCATTCTCGGAGCTCACACTCCCTCTGCCCTTCCCGTTATGTGGGATAATTAAGCCTTTAATTTAGACTTAGGTTTCTTCTATTTGCAGATGAAAATGTGTAACCCAATAAACCAGCTGTGTGGACTTGGGAAGCTAATTACTGCCTTTGAGCCACTTTCCTTACCTGTAATGTGGATAAGTAGTTATACATGTTGCACTGAAGTGTGTTAGTGAAGAGGTTAGTGCATCTGATATGCTTAGCCCGGTGCCTCTCCAGTAGTTGCTGATTCAGTTGTTGCTAGGGGTGAGTAATAATCCTTTTTCATGTACGGGTCAGTGAGGGTTGACTCTGATGGTATAAATCGCCCCATGTCTACAGGTCATACCCTGGTCAGCTGTTTGGGAATAAATAAATAAATAGCTATACTTTCTTTTTCCCTACCCTGATTTACCTTGATTCTTGGGGGTTTGTAAGGATATGCAAATGTGCCCTAGACTGCCTAGATAACAATGACGTTTTTTTTTTTTTTTTTTAACCCCCTTGATGTTCCATTTCAGTGTGATCAATTAGATTGGTTGTGTAGATGATTCAATTTGGTTATTAGATTATGAGAACACACCAGCTGGGTGGTTGCTAGAGCCAAAATCTTTCCTTTGGCTGTGACCTCCCTGCACTTTGTTGAAGGACATCACATGCATGCCAACCACTGCGTGGGGATCATTTTGGCAGGACTGACTCATTTAACTCTGTTGCCAGGCACACTGAGTAAATTTTTTCAATTCTTGAATGAACAGATCAGTAGCCTGGCTCTTCTTTCCTGAAACCCCGGTAAGACTTTTGGACCAGTGCGCACACTTCGCAAGCCAGGTTGGCGCGCCCACGATGAGCTGGATGATGCAGAGCCCAAACTTGCTTTTCAGCATCAGGCCTGAAATAGTTGTCTCTCCCTCCTCCCCGTGCTACCCCACCTTTTGTCTCTCTCTATCCGAATTCACTACGTGATTTATAAAACTGTGCCTTCCTTTGAACCTGTTTCTGAAGGCCGTACCGCTGGCTGGTGTTACATGCTAAACCTGACTGCAGTTAGTGTACTTTTGTTTGCGGGAAGAAGGCTAATATTTGAATGCAAGTCATGGTGCTAGGGGGTTTCTGTGACGTTATCATGTTTGGGTAACAGAGGCAGATCTGGGATCAGCGAGATGAAATCACTTCCTGGTCATTAGTTAGCAGGCGCGAGGAGTTTGGAGTCCAGCTCGCCGCACTCCAAACCTGGTGCCGCAGAGTGAGGAGTGGTTACGACAGGGGTGCGAACACGGGCTGTAGTGTCAGGCACCAGGGCTGGTTGATGGGTCTGCCACTTACTGACTGGAATCCTAGCCAAGTTACTGAACTGCCTTGTGACTCAGTTTACTCACCCTTATCATGGAAATAATAGTAATACCCATGTGAAGGGGTTGTTGTGAGGATTCAGTGAGTGTATATGAAGCACCCAGGCTGGCAAAGAGGTGCTGAATGTGTTTGTGAAGTAAAACGTGCATGATGTGCTCTTTACCTCTGGGTGAATGTGTCTGAATGTCAGTATTGGCACTTTGAAGTCAATGTCATTGGAGTTTTGTAACGGAATTAGGAATATCTTGGGACAAGTTGCTTTCTCTTAATAGTAGAGGCAGGCTGGAGTTTGAATGCAGATCTTTTTTTTAATTTAATTTTATTGTTTTATTTATGTTTAATTTATTGTTTATTACATCCATCCCCTTTTTGCTCCCCTCTGTCCCCCTCCCCACCCACCCATTCCCCACAAAGTCAATCCCACCTGTTGCCCATGTCCATGGTTCTTTTATACTAGGTTCTTGTCTAAACTGCTCCCCTTCCTTGCCTCTGCCTCCCCGCTTCCACCCTCCCCCCAACCCCCTTCCCCCTGCCCACTGAAGGCCTATTCACTGTATTCATATATTTGGTTCTGTTTTGCTTGTTGTTAGTTTTGTTCATTGTTGTCCTGTAATGGGTGAGATCATATGGTATTTGTCCTTCACTGACTGGCTTATTTCACTAAGCATAATACTCTCTAGTTCCATCCATGTTGTTGCAAAGGGTAGGAGTTCCTTCTTTCTTTCTGCTGTATAGTATTCCATTGTGTAAATGTACCAAAGTTTTTTGAGGATGTGGGGCAAAAGGAACCTTTGTGCACTGTTGGTGGGAATGCCGGCTGGTGCAGCCACTGTGGAAAACAGTATGGGGTTTCCTCAAAAAACTAAAAATGGAACTGCCTTTTGATCCAGTGATTCCACTACTGGGACTATACCCAAAGAATCCTGAGGCACCAATTCCTAAGAACCTATGCACACCTATGTTCATAGCAGCACTATTTACAATAGCCAAGTGCTGGAAACAGCATAAGTGCCCATCAGTGGATGAATGCAGATCTTTAAAACTGGAAAGCCAGTCTGGTTTCTACTAGCTGACGCACAGAATGAGACACTTTGGGGTATTAGCAGAGGAAGAAAACCCAATAAAGGTATTAATTCTAAGGCTAACATTCATGCAAGCCTCTTAGACTTTTCAGGGATTACCTGCGAATGATCAGGGATTTTCTTTGCATATTGAGACTTAAAAATCAAATATGGTTTCAAGTAAAAATTCAGGAACAATGTACATATATCTATATTCACTGGAGATTTCCCATTTCCTTTTTTTTTTTTTTTTTTTCCTGTCTTGCCATTAACAAAAGCTTCTCTTTTCTTCCTCATTTTAACTGCCTTATCTTTTGCTGTTTCAGTAAGAGGTTTTCTGCATTTTAAATTGGTCACACATAAGCCGTTTTTTAATGACTGCATCGGTTCCAAATCAGTGTACTATAAATACACACAAAACCAGGAATAGATTTCATTAGCAAGTAGACACAATACACATCAAAGAACACTTCCTGTAAATTCCCTTCTGTGCTTGTAAAGCAAGGAATCAAGAAACGCTTGTCTCTGCAAGCTGCACCAAGACTTCTAAGTTGCTTCACAGAATGAGGAAATACATTTATAAACATAGACAATTAGTCACCATATTCCCAGGGGATTGAAGTGGCGCTCCCGTGCACTTCCCAAGAGTTGGGGAGAAGTGTTTTGATACTGTCCTTGAAAGCTCCGCCCCTGGGAAATTCGTCATTTCGTGTGTGCGTACAGTTGTTAATATTTTTCCTTTCTAGCGTGGATCCCTCCTTTTTCTGGAAACAACACCCCCGTATTTCTTGGATGAACCCATTCTCCACTATCAGTCTGCAATTTAGGGACAGCTGATTTATCCCTCCTGCTTTAGGGGTGAAATATGACCCAGAAGTGGAAAATTAGCAAATTTCATCTCATTGACCATGAAGATGGGTCCAGGGAAGGGCAGATAGTTAAAGAAAGCCCAAGAAGTTTCAGTTCCAGGACTTCTGTTGGAACCCGTTGGAGTGAAATTTCCTGTAAACTTTTAGCTGAAGCAGCACCCAGGTCGGAACTAGCTGCTTGGAATTAGGTCAACACTAGGAAGAATGCCTTGGAATGACAGAGTCTGGTGTGAAACCGTCATTTGAGCGCCTTGATTTGGTCATGTCTGAAGACTCTGTCTTCAAACCTTTCGTTAACATGAGGGAACAGTATATTCCTATTCCCATTATTAATTTGGAATACTTCTAATGTCTTAAGCTAGTTTGAATAGGTTTATATCACTTGCAATGAAAGGATCCTCATTAAAAGACTATGATAAAAACACCCTTATAGTCATATGGACACAAGGTCGTGGGGTATCCTGAGTGGGGAGACTAAGGAGTGACATTTGAATGGAGCGTTGAAGGGTGTGTCCAGTTTCACAGGAGGAATGTGGTAGATGAAGCCAACTCGGAGGAAAAGAGCAACATGTGAGAACAGAAGGGGCATATCAGAGAATGTGGGAAATGTGGGGTGACTGGGGCGTAGTGTTAGGTGAGGAGTGATGAGCAAGCTGTCTGGAAAGATGGCCTGGAGCTCAATATTCTAGGGCGTCGTACACCAGGTTAAGGCCCATGGGCAACATTAGGCACAGAAGGAATGATGTGGTTAGATGTGCTTGTTTGGTTACTTACTATGGTTGTAGAACAGGGTATGCATTGGAGCGAGTGACTAACTTACGTGCAGATAAGCTGATGTTCTGATAAGAGTCCTGGAAAGAAAGAAAATATTCACAAAGGTCGGTAAATACATGGTGCAATTGCTGTCTTTTCCCAATCCTGCCTCTAAGGTAGACATGGCTCAGTGACTAACCTCCTTCCCGATCCAGTGTTTTCTGCACAGTTTCTGGACAGCCATTCCACCCAGTTATTTGTTGACATTGCTACTCAGCTGGACTCCACCTGCTGTTCTGGTCCGTTCAGCCTGTAGTCAATACACATGCTATAAAGAGACTGTAATTCTCTTGGCTTGACTCTTGCTTTAGGTTATTTGGGTTGTGTTTTAGAGCCCAAAACTCTTTTTTGACTTGTTGAAGTACATGGACGAGTGTTTGCTGGGCAGGACAAATAGAGGGTTGAGCAAAAGTAGGTCATTAATAATAATAACTGTAATACATAATGCAAGCATCAACTGTGTGCTTTGTCTACTTTCAACGGTACACCTACGTGTGCCCATGCCTGTACTTCGAGTGAAATCTCAGCCTCTAAGAGAGACTGCCACTCCTCTTCTCTCAGGGCAAACGCGAGCCCTGGCGCAGCAACCAAGACCAAGCTGCCCGGCTCCATGGGACTGCTGTCCAGCGCAAGCTGCTTTTAATGGGATGTGAAACCCTTGCATTTCTTTGAGGTCGCCACTTTGAATCTGACCTGTGGCCATAAGACCCACCATCTGACAGCTTCTTGGCAGGCGCTGTGAGATGAGTTATGGGTCTCAGGGCCATTTCTAGGAGCATAAGTCCACTTCAGCAAAGCCGTTCTGAGCTACGGCTGGCAAGGGAGTGCTCAAGTGGAAGGCGAAGGAACAAGTGAGTGGAGGCAGAGCTGCTCCATCCACCCGCCCAGAGGGTCCCCTGCAGCCACTTGGAGGCCCATTGGGTTAAAGGCTATGGCGGAAGCTTCCACTGCAGAAAGGACGCTGGCAGGCAGAGCTGTGTGTGTTCTTTTGCTGGCTCAAAGTCGTGAGTTCACAGAGCAGGAACCTGAATGGCTGCTGAATGAAGAGAAGTGGCCTGTCCCCTGGACAGCAGAGAGGAGCTGTTTCCCCAGATCAGATAAAGGGTCTTTAGCATCACATCAGATTTGCATTTTAATTCAAGGAGAGAAATCCCCAATTTGGACAAAACCAGATGCCATGTTGGGTGGAACCTGGGTCTTGGATTTGACGGTTTGAAATTTTTTGAAGGCTTCCCTCCTTCTGCTTACTACAATCTTTTTTTTTTTTTTTTTAATTTTATTTTATTCATTATTTTCAGAGAGAAGGGAGGGAGAGAAAAAGGGAGGAAGAGAGAGAAGCATCAATGTATGGTTGCCTTTCACCTGCCTCCAGCTAGGGACCTGGCTGGAGACCTGGCTTGCAACCTGGTTATGTGCCCTGGCTGGGAATCGAACCAGCGACCTTTGGGTTCACAGGCCAGTGGCAATCCACTGAGCCACACTGGCTGTGGCAGCTTAGTACAATCTTGTTTTTTGCTTGTTCATGTGGAAAGGAGAATGCACAGTTATTTGGGGAATCCAGTGTTGTTCCACACTAAAGAATAGCAGGTCTACAGCAGAGGAACAATTGGGTATTTCAAAAGCTGGGAAGTATCTGTACTTTCAGAAATTCAAAGAAAACCTACACACAATACTGTGTATGAAAAGAATTACTATTTATCAGCAACAATATACTAGCACTCCTTTCATATGATTTCATTTACATTCCTCAGCTCTGAGAGGTAGTTACCATTACTTAATTTACAAATGAAGTAACTGAGAGCTTAAAGAAGTTACTCCCCCAAGCTACATGCTTATAAATGAGGGATCCTGGATTTAATCACATATCTGTGTAGTTTCTAAGCATGTGCTGCTCTTACTCTGATACATTATGGTATAGGATAACTGGAAGTCCCTAAAAATATTAGGTACTGGGTATCTGTTGAGCACATTACAAGTATTTCTTCAATTAATTCTCAGAATAACACTGCGCATTGAGGTTAGCCACTTACCCATTTTACAGATGAGGACATTCAGAGATTTCAGTAAGTCCCAGCCAATAAATTACGGAGCTGAGATTAGGATCCATATCTATCTTGCTTCAAAGCACATACTCTTAACCACCAGAGCTGGTGTGGTACATTGACCTATTAATAGTGGCACATGAAATGCTTTTAGGGTGTACATAAACAGGTATCTTTAAAAGGTGTTACTTAAAACTAATGCAGGTGAGACTGCCTTTTCTAATGGTGGTGATATAGTACTTACTATTTTAAAGTGGATTTATATCAATTAAAAAGTGAATTGATTTAAATAAAATACTAAGGTAGCACATAGGTGTGGTAAACACGGGCCAGGTGGTTAGTGAAGAACCGAGGTGAGAGGTCAGTGCAGTGGGCTGTGCGGCTCTCAGTGGGGACCCAGCTGTAGACATGGGAACCTGTTTCCTGTTTAGTGGGTTTCCCTTTTAAAATTCAGCTGGAGCCCTGGCTGGTGGCACAGTGGAGAAGGTGCCGGCCTGGAAACCCAAGGGTCGCTGGTTCAATTCCCAGCCAGAGAACATAACCAGGTTGCAATCCAGGTCTCCAGCCAGGTCCGTGGCTGGAGGCAGGTGAGAGGCAACCATACATTGATGTTTCTCTTCCCCCGCTGCCTCTCTCCTTTCCCCCCTATCTGAAAATAATAAATAAAATCTTTAAAAAATAAAATAAAATTTGGCTGAAATGTCCACCACGTCCAACCACCTCCAAGAAGTTTCCCTCTGAATCCCTGCTGCCTTTCACCCTTTACCAACAGAATCTGGCTTTTCACAATAACATCAGGAAATGCTCTCTTATCGTTCTCAGTCTTTTGGGACCTGGGATGGCAGATACATGTAAAATCAGGTGCTACCTCTGAAAATGGGTGGGGGATGTTGAAGTGCTGCCTGTAAGATCAGCCGGCAAGGACACCATGATGAGTTAGTTAAGTCTGTCACCCGGCAGGTTAGGGGAGAGGAGGCTCATGTCACACACATTTGTCATTCCTGATTCTCGATTCGTTCACTAGACAGGGGCCCTCTGAGAAAAAGACTCAGGATTTCTTTCTACATTGCACTTCCCTCAGCGGGTAGTGTGTGCACCCTTGAACCCGAATCTGGAATTTGAAGAGAATCAGAAGCCATTGTGTTGAATTTCACCGTAGATCACAGTATGGGGTCTGCACTCTGGTTGGGAGACCACATTTGCTGCCTAACAGAGCGCAAGTGCCCTTTTCTTTCTCCCCGCATTGTCATCAGCGAGCTCTGAAGAGGACGTTTATGGATTGGGGGTGGGGCGGGCAGGGAAGGGACTGGACCAGATGAGCAATGTCTTCAGTCCAAAATGAGCTTGTGCAGAAATATCTGGGGGACAGTTTTTGCCATGTGCAAATCCAGTCATGTGCCATCATGTTTTCTTTGATTTGACATCTTCCTGGTTTTCCGTATGATCCCATTACTTGTTTTAAAGAGCAGAGGGCCCACAGGTAGGAACGGTGGGTTCACGGCCATCTTTGCTTGAGATTTCATCAGTGTCATGGTAGGTTACAGAGGTGCAGCTGCCAGGATTCCATCTCTGTGGGATATGGATCTGGACAGGTGACTGCTCTGTACCCAGAGGTACCTAGTCAGAGCTGGTAAATGACCAGGGACCTGCACACAGGACCCTGTAGAGCTACGTCTAGTTCAGGCACTTCTTGAGAAAACTATCAATACTCTGCTCACCCCTCCTTTGGCCACACCCTGTCTATTCTCTTTGCTGTCCTGAGATGTTTACCACCTTCACGGTAGCGCCCTCTCTTCTTAGGAAAATATAACCTGCTCCTTCTGTTTTTCTCCTCCTGTCCAAACTCACCAGAAGGTCCCGTGCCATCAGAGTTTTTGCTCTTAACTTGTTTTGATATCTTTTAGAAGAAGTGCTTCTTGACTAGCTCATGTATTTTCCATTCTTAGTGGTACTTCCAAGCATAATGCTTTGTTTTCGGTGGCTTGTTTGTATTTTAGGTCATGGAATCATGTGTGTGGTGTGAATCTCAGGCAGTGTGTGATAGGCCAGTGGAAGAAGTGCTTTGGGTGATAGAGGTTTCCTTGACGCAGACAGTGAAGCAATTCCTTCTTCTTCCTGAATACTTCCAGGAAGTGGCTCTCCACCAGCCACCTGGCAGAGTGGGCTGTCAAATGATGACCAATAGTTACGCGTGAGTTGGTTTTTCTTAGGGTGAACGCCCTGCCCTGTCTGTTGGAACGTGGAGTTAAGTGGGCCATGTAGTGCTGCATTCGGTACAACTCGGTGGGAGGAGAAGACAAAACAGGGCACACCATTAAGCTGGTGCTGGGAGAGACTGTTTGCTTACACGCAGATAAAACCTAAAAGGCAGAGTTAGGGCAGTCAATGCTTTTGCTTAAACAAATGGTGAAAGTCACAGTTTCCAGCATTTCCAGAGACTAGTTTGATGCCTGGTATAGAAAGACACCCAGGAGTTGTTTTGTAATCAATGGAATAAGATTGAGGTTAGCGCCTTCTGTTTATGCACATGGACTCAAGTATAAAGTAATCTTGAATGCTAGGTGATCCTGCGTTTTCTCCAAAGAGAATTAGATGTTTAAAAACAATTTTTGGGGGAAGGGAGGAGTCCAGTGGAACATACACACTTCTAAAATAGTTGCTGATCTACCAATAATATGTAAGTTATTGATTTCATTATATACACGTATTTCAGGAGTTAATATTCATTTAGAAGTACTTTTTCCACTTTTATATTTTTCTGAGACAATTTTATTCAAACTCTTCTGATGTACTTGACGTTGTTCCCTCTCCTCCAGCTCCTATCACTTTTGACAATTCATGTTGTTCAAAGGAAACTTAGGCTGTTGCCCAAAGATATTTCATAGTTGACAAGTATATCGCTAAATTATGCAGAACCCCATTGGCACCAATCAGCCTGATGCTGGTTGTGGAATCCATTACTTCTTTATTTCAAGAGTCCTTTCGATGGTGTAGAAAACATTGCTGTTCGTACTGGGGCCATCAAGTGAGCACATTGTTTTCTCAGGCGTCCCCACCAGCCATCGAGTATAGCAAGAAGCTCTCTTCTTGGATTGGCTTTTAATTAATTAATTTTTATTCTTTTACCTTATTCTTTACGTTTATTTTTCAATGACAGTTTACATGCAATATTATTTTGTATTCATTTCAGGTGTACAGCAGAGGGGTTAGAAAAATATATATTTTGCAACATGTTCCCCCTGATACTTTTGGGCTTGCTTCTGTCCAGAGAATTGGGAAGAGGGCCGGGACCTGGGGCAGGAGGTGCTGAGCAGGGAAGGAAGACACAGGGCCCGGTGCTGGATTGTGAAGAATTTGGAACCCAGAGCTAGAAGGGGTTGTGGAGATAATAGGATTCAACACTGTCAGGAGTTAGAAAAGAAACACACACAAAGTCTGGGGGAGGCGTGTGTCCCCGGATATGAGTCTTCCTTTGGGGCCAGAGCCCATACTCTTAACCACTGCACTGTCTGTCCTCCAGGGAAATCTGTGTGATTTCTGCTCTTGCTCCTTATTAATTAGGAACCCTCAGGCAAGAGACTTAGCTTCTGCGAACCGGAGCTTCATTATCTTCAAAATGAGGCAGTAATCCCCATGGTGATTTTGTGAGTAGAAATGAAATAATTGTTACATGGAAAGGGCTCATCACTGTATCTGACACAGTGGTTCAGTGGGCAGTGCCTACTGCTATTGCTGTTACTGGAGTTGTTGTTGTTGATATTTTGTGTTTGTAGGCCTTTTTCTAGGCACGATGTGCCCTACTGCTACCCTGTTCCAATCCCTTCCTATCTAGATCCACTGTACTTTGATACTACATATACAATGTAAACAAAAACAACTAAGAATTCTGTTGTTGTGTTAAATGAAGTGCATCCTGGTGTTCACCCCAGTTTCCTTTCCATTACCTTTGGCACTCTTAGCCCTCCTTTGGGACTCAGATTAAGTGAATGTCACCTTTTCCAGGAAGCTGCCCTGTCCCTGCTCTGAATGCTGGGAATGTGGGGTAAAGGTGAGATGGTGTGTGCACGTGTGCGTGTGTGTGTCCACGTGTGTGAGTTCAAATGCAGGGAATAGCAAAGTGTTATCCAGATACTGTGATTTAGTCACTTGACAGTTTGACTTGAAACAAAAGAAAACAAGGTATTTTCTTTCTTGCCGTGCAATAGCAGGGCATTCTGAAGCCAAAAGTCTTTATTTGTCCTCCCTGGAGTTGTGAGCAAACCAGCCCACAGCGTATGTTGGGCAGAGCTGGTCGCTGGCGTGCCAGTGAACAGACGTCTCATTGCCGCTCACTCAGGACAGGCAGTGGGGAGAGGTGCCGGCAGAATCCGGAGACATCAGCCTGGCTTTCTGGACAAACGTGGCAACGGTTATTTTCTCTTTCTAGCTGAAAAGTACAATTCAAAGAAACATCCTTTTCTTTTCATTTGAATTGCTCTATCTGGAAAAATCGATAGTGCACTTACAGGAGGCTGGATGCCCAGAGGCCACATCCTCAAATCCCTGCCTATCCACCGGAAGGGTAAGGGGTAAGTGCAAGTCACCGAAGAAGCAGGTGAGGGATGGGACAGAAAGGCTGCTCAGGGCTCCCCGGCCTGCCAAGGCCTCCCTCCCCTTCTCCTGAGCGAGGAGAGTCCTTTATCTCTCTGCTGCCAACAGCCCTGCTGTGAACACTGGAACTGGCCTGCAGTTAGGCCCAAGCCTGCTTTTGAAAATCCACCGAAGTAACATTTGTTGAGCACCTACTGCGTGCGGTGGCCCATGATAGTGCCTGTGGGCCCGGCCTTAAAACAGTAGTCTGGTGTGGTGAGAAAAATGCACTCCTAGGTATGAAGGGGTGCAATGGGTATAAACTCGTTTCTGACTGTGAACCAAGGCTGAGAGGAACCGGCCACCAAGTGCCAAGTTGGAGACAGTGAGATAGTGGTACCAGCCTTCATCCTGCCTGGGCCATTGGTGAGCCCCCTCTGGGATCCAGGGAAAACAACTGATTATTGCCCGTTAGAACGTGCGCTACGCACTGGCTCCATGAGCTCCCCATCTGTGCCGTGTCCTGCGTGACCCAACGCTTCCCCTAACTCAGCCTTGTCTGCTGCTGGACTCTGCTCTGCTCCCTGCACCCCAGGAGCCGTTCTCAAGTCCTGATGTGCCTGCCTGAAACTTCCCAGCTTTCCAGTCCCAGCTTCCACACCGCCCCTCCCCCTCCAGCAATGGCCTTTTATCCACCGCTCTGTTTTATTTCCTTCTCAGCACTTAATCTGTAACTGTCTTGCTTACTTACTGGTTTCCCTCTACGGCCCCCACCCCTGTTGAAGGTATGTAAGCCCATCTGGGTATTACTGGGCACCGGTTTCAGGGAGGGGTTGGGGCTGGAGCTGAGTGGGGCATGGGACCTGCCTTTTCTCTGTGTATGGTTGTGCTGCCACTCTGCTTCCTGGACCATCTTTCTTCACCATCCTAACGATCGTCGCATCAACATCTTAAAATAAAAGGAGCTATTTTTAGAGCATGCACCCACGAGTGTCTTCTTTCTCGTTCCCTCCTTAGCTAATTGTCTTTGCAGGGACACTGTCTTCTTCACTGTTGTAGCTCCCGTGCGCATTGCCTGGCACACAGTAGGTACTCAGTAAATGGTAATTGAATTGTCTGCCACCTGATGGCTGTGTGACTTTGACATGTTCTAGACCGCTTTTACGTATGTATGTATTATTTATTTATTTTAAAAAAGTTAATTGATTTGAGAGAGTGAGCAACACCAACTTGTTTTCCCACTGACCTGTGCATTGGTTGGTTGGTTCTTGTACGTTGCCCTGCCCAGAGATGGAACTCACAACTTTGGTAAACCGGGATGATGTTCTAACCAACTGGGCTACCCAGCCAGGGCCCATGACTTCTTTATTTATCAGCTTATTAACCTGTAGATGATGGGAGGGGAAGGGGGAATAATGGCGCCTCTATTGATAGGATGTTGAGAGGCCACAGGAAGATGAAGAATGTCATTGGTGGTAGGATGGGAGTTTCATGAGAAAACCGGGGACCCTTGGAGCCTCTGTCTCTCTTGGAGCAGTAGTCTTGGGCGCTGTGTCTCTGAGGCTGAGGGAGCATTGAGGAGGTGGAGAGTCTGGCCTCATGAGCCCGTCAGCACTTAGGACCTTATTTCACTTTCTGCGCACGTGTGTCCTGCATGAGGCCGGAGGGGCAGTCATCCAGTAATTGCCACGTCTGAGTCTGTCTTTTTCTTTTTGTAACTTGAGAACTTTCTTTTCCCCAGCATCATTCTCTATTTTAACAAAATTCGCAGTTGGACTGATGCTTTCAGGTTGATCCATACAGTGCCAGTTCATTTTAGGACATGTCCTCTTAGCACGTATGAGAGAATTTCAGTGAACACTTGTAAGGGGACTTACTGAGCTAAAAGGTAGACACACATCCTTTTTACCACAATAATTTGAAAACATGTATACACATTTTCAGTTTTACTAGTTATACGCAACTTTGTACCAATATGGGCAGTGAAACAGTTTCTACTTTCCCCATCACAGGCTGTAAGTCCTCATTTCTGTGCATCATAGCCAACAGTTGGTATTGTCATGTTTGCATTTTTGCCATTGATGTATGTGAAATGGCATATCATTATTGCCTTAATTTTCATTTCTCTTATTACTGAATGAAGCTTACTATCCCTTATGTTGTATTGACCATTTAGATGTTCTCTTTTGAAACTTGTCTAGTAATATCCTTTATCTATATTTGTTTTTTCTCTTTTTGATTGGTAGTAATTCTGGATAGTGATTCTTTTTTTTAAAAGTATTTTATTTATTATTTTTAGAGAGGGGTAGGGAGAGAGGGAGAGAGGGAAAGAGACATAGAGACATCAATATATGGTTGCCTTTCACCTGCCTCCAACTACAGACCTGCCTGGAAACCTAGCTTGCAACCTGGTTATGTGCCCTGACTAGGAATCGAACCAACAACCTTTGGGTTTGCAGGCTGGCACCTTATCCACCGTGCCACCAGCCAGGGAAGATAGTGATTCTTTTATACACACGCCCACATACACACATATATTATATTTTTCTGATTGGCTTATATTTTAGCTTATTTATAGCACCTTTGTGTACTTTTAAACATATACTTTATATACATGTTTATGCAGTCCTTTCCTAACTCAAGTTGTAGATGTATTCCACATTTTTTCAAATTAAAAAATTTTACCTCTTTTACATTTAGGTTTTAACACTCTAGGAACTCTGGTATAAAATACAGTTATTTAATTTATTCTACAATATTGATATTCATCATTTATTAAACAGGCCATCTTTCTTCCTTGATTAATAATCCTGCCTCTGTCCCTCCCTCCCTTCCTTCCTTCTTTCCTCTATTAACCTATCTACCTATCTGATCTGTTTCTAGATTCTATTCTATTCCATTCCATATTGTTTCTTTTCCATGTGATGATATCAAACTATCCTAACTACTGTAGTTTTATTATGGGGGCATTGAAGTCCCATGTTCTCCTTGAAAGTTGTCTTAAATACTCTTGACCTTGCCTTTTCCAAGTGAATTTTCTATTCTCCTAGAAAAATGTAGCTCTCTTTACCTTTTGAAATCCAATTTTTCATAGAGGTACGCATTCCAGGAACCGTTTGTGTGCTATTACACATGAGTGCAGTGATAAATGCCAGTAAACAGGGACCTTAGAGTGGGCGAGGGGGAGGTGGAGACCGCATCCTGGTCAGACTTGAGGAGCACATGTCCTGTTCAATGGGGGCAAAGTCTCTTCATCTGTAGCTGATTTTGGTCACCTGGGAGCACACACTGACTGCTGGAGAGAAAATGAAGTTTAAGCAACTCTGAAAAGCTGGTGATTTTTCAGTATGGAATTTTCCATTTACTAAATGTTGGTCCATTTTTTTTTTTTTTTTTTTTTTTTTTAATATACAAGATTGCATGATGCAAAGAAAACATCTCTGTGGGCCAGCCCCAGAGATGCACTTTCCTGGCATTAGGCTTGAACAATGTTCAGATTCCATTGAACAGGGGCAAGGAGGAAAGAAGGCTAAGATTTGGGGTGAGGAATTTGGAGGCACTGATGAGATACTGGGGTGCTATGTTTACATCCTCATTGGGTCCAGAGGATAGTCCCAAAGCAAGGAATCCAATATCAGATCTTTTGGGTCTGAATGCTTGAGTCACTTCTCAGGGAATTTGGCATGGGGCATTTTAACACGAGGCCTCCAGATGGCAGAAGCAATACATCTACCTATGCTTATGCCTCTGACCCCGCCCCCACCTGCCCTCTGCCCTCTGGTTTGCAAGCTGTGTTCTGTGCTCTTAGAAGTGGGTTTTATAGAATCAACTCACTCTTACCCACATCCCTCGTGTATTTAGTGTATAATCTTCATATTTCTGAAATTGCATCCTAACAATGTGATGTGACCCAAACCGGTCTTCCTAGAGTTTTATATAGGAGATATTTGCTCTCCTTCTAACTATTAGGTGCAGTTGTAAACATGCTACAAAGGGATCTGCATAAATGGCCTTTTAAAGCCAGAGTTGCACATTTTTGCAAAGACCAAGCTACATCTTGCTCCTTTGGCTTTTTATTTCACTACTGATTCTCTTGAAGAATAGACTCTTAGATTTAAAGCACCATCTAATCCATGTCTAAACCATCTTCTAAAGTGCAACGTGCTACCTTAGCCTGGTTTGAACTGGCTGCTACCCAAGCTGGTGTGAACTCTGGAGCCAAGAACTCGTGCATGGTGAGCAGTGGCTACACCTGTTTTCATCACAGCAAAAATAGGCGAGGACAGCGGATCATGGCTTTTCTGGGGGCTCTACTGGATGTATGTTATTTCCAACTTTTTTTTTTTTTTTTTAAGATTTTATTATTTTCAGAGAGAGGGGACGGGAGAGAGGCAGAGAGGGAGAGAGACATCAACGTATGGTTGCCTTTCACCTGCCTCCAGCTATGGACCTGGCTGGAGACCTGGCTTGCAACATGCTTATTTGTGCCCTGGCTGGGGAATTGAACCAGCAACCTTATTTCCAACATTTTATTTGCTAAAAACTATGATGCCAGGGATTGCACCACCACGAGGTAGGAAGATACAGACCTGTTCTAGGTTTCTCCTATCTGTGTCTGTTTACAGAATCCATCTTGCTCCAGACAGATCTGGGTAAAGGAAACATTGACACGTTGCAACTGACTCACATCAATGGTACCTTCCTTCACTCAATTAAATTCAAGGTTCTGGAAACAAAGCAACAATCAAGACAGATACAATTCTTGCTCTTCTGGAGCTTTCTTGACAGAGCAAAGGGAGGGGACTGACAGTAAACATCCAAATACATAAATAAGATTATTTTAGATATTGGTAAGTAGTTGGGAGAAGGTTCAACTAAAGAATGGGGTAGAGGGTGTGTGTGTGTGTGCGCAAGAGTGAGGTGAAGAGGACTGTTGCCTTAGGATAACAGCTGCCCTGAGCATGTCATAGGAGTCTGTGCGTGCCATTGTCACATATAAAAAGCTCGAGCGGCAGAGTATTTCCTAGTGCCCATTTAGTGAGGGACACTGCCTGGAACAGCTAAAGTGTCTCACGGGCTTTCTAATAAGACCACAGGAGCCATCATTGTCATAGTAGTAAGACTAATAGCAGTAATACTAATAGCATTCATACCCATGCATTAGGAGTGCTTTCACATCAGTGAGACTTCCAAACAGCATTTCCCCCCCTTCTCTGTTCGGAGCTGTGGTGGGAGCTGACAGGCCCCTCGGTTTCCTTCACACCTATCTCAGAGGGATAGGCTGAGGTCCTCGAGGTCCTTCTTAGTGTTGGGCTTCTCGTCCAGCCGGTTATTAATTATTCATTTCACCTTCAAAATCCTTTCTTTGAATGGTCAAGCATTTCTTCAGTTCTGACAACTGCTTTCTCTGGCAGAGAGAAGTCCCAATTCTGGTCAAGTTTCGGAGATTTTTCCAAGGGGGAAACAAACTGAAAATACATAGACCCACTGGAGGGTAGAGGCAAGGAGATTAGGTTCCAGAATCTGAGAGATCTGGGTTTGATTTGTCGTTGCGCCACGGGCCAGGTGTGCGACGCTGGGAAATAGCTTGAGCTTTTTGAGATGGTATGTACCCCCCTTTGAAGTGGGGACAGTGCTAGTTAGTACCCACCTCGCTGGATTTTTGTCAGGTTTGTAAGAAATAGCGCATGTAAAATGTCTTACGCAGCGCCCAGTAAGCGTTAGTTGCTATTATTATCATTTCAGTGTATCTGAAGACCCTTAGGACCGATGATTTCCTCATGGTTAGGTTCTGACCTGACTCACATGTTAAATAATTCCTGTTGGAGGAACCCTTGGTCGGACCTCCTGTACGAGGCTTAGCAACCTTTATTCAGATCCCATGATGGAGATTTATTCTCAGCCTGATTATCTCCTGCACTGGGCAGTTGACTTCTGCCTTCCATTAATAGAATGGTTTTGATGAAAGGACAGGATTTGAAAATAATGGAAATAGCCTGGACAAGGAGAAAGAAGGATTATCTCACCTCGAAAGGAGTTATTTGCATTAAAAATATATTAATTCAGTAATACCTCTCCAAAGGACATACCATTTGATCAGCAGGTTAATCCTTTGAGAAGCACACATCCTTCAAAGTTTGGAATCTTTGCCCCTCAAAAGAACTCCTAGGCACTTTCCTGCTGTTCTAAGTCAGGGAAACTCCCAGGGAATGTTTCCATTCCCTCTAGAAAAGGATCTGCGTCTTCTGGTGCATAGACACAGCTGGTGAAAGGCTGCCTAGCAACATCTCTCAGGGCTGAGGACAGGCAGGGCTAGGGTTTCACTGGAGGAACACCCAAGGGCCATTAGAAAGACAATGTAATTACACAAGTTGGAAGTAGGTCAGGATTTGGGTCAAACACCCAGATGCTTGGGAAAGTAGCTTTGGGGTTTGAATGCCCCTGGAGCGAGCAGTTATTTAGGCTAGTGTGCCTGGGGGCTGTCTTTGTTTTGTTCTGAGCACTTATGCAGAAAAAGAACAATTCTGAGCTGTGCTCTTCCGCATAAGCTTGGGTGATGCCGGTTGTCAATGTAAGAGACGGACAGACATGGACAGATATCGGGACGCAGTGTGTCAAAGTGGTCAGGAGTGTGGGGTAGGGGTCAGACAACCCAGACAGTACCTACCTTTGAACTTGAATTGTACCTGGACTTTAGTTGACACTCTAGCAGTCAGTGTTTAGATATCTAATCTGGCAGGGATGGGATCGTGGAGTGGGACAGGAAACTCTTAGGGGTGAGTTAATGAAGTTCTCTGGTCTGGGAAACCCTGGGGAGATGTAAATGAAGAATTGGCACCATCAGGTAGACCCTCTGAGCACTTCCTTGCTAATGGAATTTGGGTAAAGAAACTAACTCTCCTTTGATCCAGGTATCTGTGAGAATGTCTCTATAAAAGCTCCAGCCAACCTTGGGACATCAGGGTTGAAGACAGCTTTTCTAAAGCCTCTTCCCTTGCCCTTCCCCATTTCCCTGTTGCTCTTTCCCTTCCCCCGATAAACTCGTGGCTGAATTCCACAGTGGTCTCCGGGTGTGATTTCTCCCAGCGAGGCTGACCTTGCAGTATGGAGTTAAGACAGACCTGTGTTTGATTATGGCTCCTCTGCTGCTTAGCTGGGCGACCTAAGCCATGTTATATAATGAGTGTCCATTTTTTCATTTCTGTATTGGGTTGTACGGATTAAATAAGATAATGAATATAAAGTGTTTAGCACAGTCCGAGGTACTTAGAAATAACTCAGTAGGGTGTGATAAAATGCTAAGTCCCACTGCTCCGCTCCTATTATGTGGCCATCCTCCTCCTTCCCATTTCCTGAATTTTCCTTGCGGAGTTCACACTCATTGCTCAGTTGCCAAGTGTGCAGAGGCGTACGTTTTATCATAGCTTTATTGGCTTGGACATCTGTAAGCCAGATGTTCAACTGTGGACCAGGGGGAGACCCAGCATTGCCCAGTTTATGGATACCACCGGTGGGTGGATGCCCTGGGGGAGCATCCTAAGAGGCCACTGATAGCACAGGGCCTGCAAGCCGCAGGGGACCTGATCCTGACCCCAGAAACAGTTCTGTGAAGCCTTGTGGGCCAGGTTCATTTCAAGCACAATCAAACCCTGTGGGAAAAAATCAAGCCTGGCTTCCCTTTGGAGCTAGCACATGAAATGATGCCAACGTTTAGAATCCTGTTGTCAGCACAGCTTGCTGTGGGAGGTCACCCGGAGATGGATGTGGGAACCGGCAAAGGGATTATCATTGGGGGTTGAGTGGGAAGGGCTGTCCCCCAGCCACCTCAGGGCCCAAGGGGCAGGGGAATGGAGACTCCAGCAGGGCCTGTAGGAGTCCCACTGAGGACTCCGGCAGGGCATTTTTAAGCTTGCAAGCTGTAGTGGGTGTGGCACCAGATGTCTGCTTAGGGCATTTATCTCAAGGGGGTTCCCACATCCTATAGTTCCAAACCAGGTTCATTAGCACATTCCACCCTGGCTCCCTCTCTACCTACTCCGAGACCTGTATTATGAACTCAGAATGGCCAGGAGCATTGTTAGTGGAAGGAGGTCGTGTACGGGGACCAGCCAGGCTTGAGTTCAAATCTTGGATCTGCCTCTTACTCTGTGATTTTTGTTAGTTCACATAAATTGATTTTTCCATTTCCTCATCTATAAAGTAGAGATACGAATATATACTATGCAAGTTTTAGTAGATCACAAGGAATCAATATAAAGCATTCATGCAGAGGTCGGTGCATGGTATGTCATTAATATCTGATAAGTATTATCATTGCTATTTTATTTTGAACATTATTGCCATTGTATCCTTTAATCCTCAAACCGCATTAAAGCACACAATTATCCTGCAGCAAGTGGACTATAGGTTACATAATACTAGAAGTATTTATTGAGAAACATTTTAGGCTTTTTGGTAACTAAAACATTGTTGCTGACCTTAAGGAATTTGTATTTCGGTTGAAGAGACAGACATATAAACGATCTAAGTCAAAAACTCCAAAATGCTACACTGAAGGCACAAAGATCAGCTGTAAGGACAAGGAAGAAACTGATTCTGTGTTGGGGGAACCAAGTAAGTCTTTATGGAGGAATGTCTTTATAGCAAGATCCTGGCGTGTGGCATTTTTATAGCGGGGACAGTGTGAGCAGGCTTAGAGGTAGCATGGAAGGGACTTAATGAATAGCTCAGTGTGTCCGGATGCCACACAGTGAAGAGGAACACTGTAGGAGAGGTTGGGAAGTTGGGTTGAGGCTGAATTCTGGAAGGCTCTGAATAGGCCAATACAATTTTGCAAAAATATCTGTGAACACAATGACTTCATTCACTGGCCCCTTCCTTCCGTCCCTCTACACCAGTTATGTAATGCCTGCTCTCTGTCAGGTACTGTTATGGGGATAACACAGTGAAGTGGATAAAGCCAATGAGTTCCGTTTGAGGGAAGGAGAGGGAGGGAGGTGTGGGGGGAGGGTGAGAGGGAACAAGAAAGGGAGGGGGAGGGAGAGAAAGAGGGAGTGAGAAAGCAGGAGAGGGAGAGGGAGGGAGAAAGTTTCCACAGCCAGGGAGGAAGGGAACCACCTGGGTGTTGAGAGGCTTTTTCAGGGGAAATCACTAAACTAGGAATCAAGGGAATGAATCAGAGTCCATCAGGTGAAAGAGGGTGGAGGAAGAGTGAGTAGAAGAAACAATGTGCTTTAGAGCATGGGTGTGGCAGATCGTGGTGGTCTCAAGAATTCCAAGTGAGTTGAAAGGTGGAGCAGTGAGTGGACGGTGACAGTTTGGAGGGATGAGATTATAAAGGGGCCTTGAAATCATGCTGAAGAGGCTGGGCTTTATCCAGAGGGCCCAGAAGCATTTTGAGCAATATATGCTTTATATGTGGATGTGTGGATGGCCTGACAGTCTTTGTATTTAGAAAGGTAACTCGGCAGGTGGAAGAAAAGGGCTTGGAAGAGGCAAGACTGGGAGCAAGAAGACCAGCTTTGAGCTGTTGCCGTCCGTCATCCAGACAACTGCGTCTGTGGTTCCCTTTCCCCACAGCTGCCCAGAATGTGGGAGAAAGGAAGGTGACCCATTTTCCTGGATCCTGTCCTCACTCTGCTGATGTGATAGCGTACTTGGTTGCACGGGGGTGGGGGAGTGGGGAGGGTGTAACGTGGTTTAAGTGATGTTAGACAATGTTATGGCAGTTGCTCAGCGGGACCAGGGCATCTGTGCTCACCTGAGGGC
>PVIW01009832.1:0-48850 GCA_004026585.1 Noctilio leporinus
AACTAGAAACCAAATTCAAGGGAAAAACCCAAAAATTCTCTAACTCATGGAGACTGAATAGCATGCTTTTAAGCAATGAAGGGGTCAACAATGAGATCAAAGATGAAATCAAAAAGTTCCTGGAAACAAATGACAATGAACACACAACAGCCCAAAACCTATGGGATACAGCAAAGGCAGTTCTCAGGGGGAAATTTATTGCAACACAGGCCTTCCAAAAAAGGTTACAAGAAGTTTATAAAAATGACCTAACCACAAAGCTGCAAGAACTAGAGGAGCAACAACAAACAAAGCCCAGAGCAAGTAGAAGGAAAGAAATCATCAAGATCAGAGCAGAATTAAATAACTCAGAGATTCAAACTACAATTCGAAGAATCGACAGGACCAGGAGCTGGTTCTGTGAAAAAATAAACAAAATTACAAGCCCTTATCCAGACTCAACAAGAAAAAGAGAGAAAGGACCCAAATGAACAGAATCAGAACTGAAAGAGGGGAAATCACAACTGATACCTCAGAAATACAAAAGATTGTAAGAAATTACTACAAACAACTCTATGACAAAAAATATGACCACCTGGATGAAATGGACACATTTCTGGAAAGGTATAATCTACCAAAACTGAACCCAGAAGAAGCAGAAAACCTGAATAGGCCAATAACAACTAGTGAAATTAAAGAAGTAATCCAAAAGCTCCCAAAGCACAAAAGCCCTGGACCAGATGGCTACACAGGTGAATTTTACCAAACATTTCAAGAAGAACTAACTCCTATCCTCCTCAAACTATACCAAAAAATTCAGGAACAGGGAAGACTCCCAAACTCGTTCTATGAGGCCAATATTATTCTAATCTCAAAACCAGGGCAAGACACAACTAAGAAAGAAAGCTACAGACCAATATCTCTAATGAACATAGATGCTAAAATTCTCAACAAAATATTGGCCAATCGGATTCAGCAGTATATTACAAAGGTCATACACCATGATCAAGTGGGCTTCATCCCAGGGATGCAAGGATGGTACAACATTTGTAAATCAATCAATGTAATACACCACATCAACAAATTGAAAGATAAAAACCATATGATCATATCAATAGATGCTGAAAAAGCATTTGATAAAGTGCAGCAACCATTTACGATAATAACCCTCAGAAAATGGGAAAAGAGGGAGCATACCTCAACATCATAAAGGCCATCTATAAGAAACCTGAAGCCAACATCATAGTTAATGGACAAAAACTGAAAGCTTTTCCCCTAAGATCAGGAACGAGACAAGGCTGCACACTTTCTCCACTTCTATTCAACATTGTCTTGGAAGTTCTAGCTATAGCCATCAGAGAAGAAAAAGGAATCAAAGGTATCCAAATTGGAAAGGAGGAAGTCAAACTGTCATTGTTTGCAGATGATATGATAGTGTACATACAAAACCCGATTGGCTCCACCAAAAACTTACTCAACCTAATAAGCAAATTTAGCAAAATAGCTGAGTATAAAGTCAATATCCAGAAATCAAAAGCATTTTTGTATACCAATAATGAAACAACAGAAAAAGAAGCCAAAAAGCAAATCCCATTTACCATAGCAACAAGAAAATTAAAGTACCTAGGAATCAACTTAAGTAGGGAAGTAAAAACCTGTACTCAGAAAACTACAGAACAATGAAGAAAGAAATCAATGAAGACACAAATAAATGGAAGCATATACCATGTTCGTGGATGGGAAGAATTAACATCATTAAAATGTCCATACTACCCAAAGCAATCTACAGATTCAATGCAATCCCAATTAAAATACCAATGACATACTTCACAGAAATAGAAAAAATTCTTCAAAAATTTATATGGAGCCAAAAACGCCCATGAATAGCCACCACAATCTTGAGAAAGAAGAACAAGGTAGGAGGAATCACAATACCGGACTTCAAACAATACTACAAGGCTACTGTCATCAAAACAGCATGGTACTGGCATAAGAATAGACATATAGATCAATGGAACAGAATAGAGAGCCCCGAAATTAACCCAGGACTCTATGGTCAACTCATATTTGACAAAGGGAGAAGGAACATCCAATGGAGTAAAAACAGTCTCTTCAACAAATGGTGTTGGGAGAACTGGACAGCAACATGCAAAAAGATAAAACTAGACCACCAACTTATACCATACACCAAAATAAACTCAATATGGATAAAGGATTTAAACATAAGCAGTGCCTCCGTAAAGGTCCTGGAGAAAAATATACGCAGTAAACTTTCGGATATCCTATGCAAAAATATGTTTACTGATACTTCACCAAGGGCAAAGGAAATCAAAGAACGAATCAACAAATGGGACTATACCAAATTGAAAAGTTTCTGTTCAGCTAAAGAAAATATCAGCAAAATTCAAAGGGAACCAACTGTATGGGAAAACATAATTGCCAATAATACCTCAGACAAGGGTCTGATCTCCCAAATATATAAAGAACTAATGCGACTCAACACCAGGGAGTCTGACAGCCTAATTCAAAAATGGGCAAAGGACCTGAACAGACAACTCATTGAGGAAGATATACAAAGGGCCCAGAGGCATATGAAAGAATGCTCAACATCACTAGTCGTCAGAGAGATGCAAATTAAAACTGCATTAAGATACCACCTCACACCTGTCAACATGGCAATCATCAGCAAATCAACAAACAACAAGTGTTGGCGAGGATGTGGGGCAAAGGGAACCCTCATACACTGTTGGTGGGAATGCAGGCTGGTGCAGCCACTGTGGAAAACAGTATGGGGTTTCCTTAAAAAAACTAAAAAATGGAACTGCCTTTTGATCCAGCAATTCCACTACTTGGACTATACCCAAAGAATCCTGAAACAATTCATAAGAACCTATGCACACCTATGTTCATAGCGGCACTATTTACAATAGCCAAGTGCTGGAAACAGCCTAAGTGCCCATCAGTGGATGATTGGATCAAAAAACTTTAGTACATTTACACAATGGAATTCTATATAGCAGAAAGAAAGAAGGAACTTGTACCCTTTGCTACAACATGGATGGAACTGGAGAGTATTATGCTTAGTGAAATAAGCCAGTCAGTGAAGGACAAATATCATATGATCTCACCCATTACGTGACAATAATGAGCAAAACTAACAACAATCAAAACAGAACCAAGTATATGAATACAAAGAATAGGCCTTCAGTGATCAGGGGAACGGGGTAGGTGGGAGGGGGAGGTAGAGGCAAAGAAAGGGAGCAGCTTAGACAAGAACCTAGTATAAAGGAACCATAGACATGGAGAACAGGTGGGATTGACTTTGGGGGAAATGGGTGGGTGGGGAGGGGGACAGAGGGGAGCAAAAAGGGGATGGATGTAATACAACAACAATAAAATTAAAAAATATATATGTATAAAAATATTTATGGGTGTAAATGTATTTTTGCATGTGTTTGGTAATATTGCAATTCATATTACTTAAAAAAGTAATTCTTTAAACAAACAAATTAATGTAGGCATTTTGGAATAATGAAATGAAAACTTTGTATTAATATGATTGAGAAGCTGACAGAAGGCAGTAATTAAATGGTGAGTTGTCTGGATGTGAAAGGAATAAAAAACGTACACATTGGTGGTTATAGGATAGATGGGGATTTTAAGAAGAACGAAGAAAATAGAGAAGCCAAAGAACTCATATGCGTGACTCATATGCATTGCTGGAGGAAATGGGCTACTGGGTGGGGGAGTACAAAGTGGGGAAAATTGGGACAACTGTAATAACCAAATAAATAAAATATATTAAAAATAAATAAATTAAATTAAAAGGGAGGGAGGGAGGAAGGAAAGGAAGAAGGATAGAAGGATGAAAGGTTGGGGAGGAAGTCCTGTTATTATTTATTCCCCAGGGACCGATATCATTGTAAGCAAAATGAAAGCTGTCTTGGATTTTGAATTCTTTCACCAGCAAAGAAGTTTAACATGGCTTACACATCCCTACAGTGGTCTCCTGTGCAGTGAGAATCCAATTCAAAGAGTGAGCCAAGGCTCTGGGAAATCACCCCCGAGCCAGGCGGCTGATTTCATAGAGGACAGGGACTGACAGTCCACAACTTTCCTCTGGGTGACCTGTGCTTTGACTGCAAAATCATAGTTACCTAAGTGGACAGTATCTACATTTCAAAAAATTAGAAGAAATAAAATCAGTTATTCACACAGCTCATCCGTATGATATATGAGAACCTCACTAGAGAAGAACTGAACTATTTTTGGAGAGGATTAAGTCCATTACGTCAATGTCTTTTGGAATGATACTTTAACTTTTGCTCTTCCTAGGTGTGATGGGGTAGAAAAAACAGGGTTAATTACATAGTTATTTCTATGCATGTAGTTATGTAGTCATTTCTTTACCTATGTTCTCTCCAATCCTAGTCCTTAGAAACTTGAAAGAAAAAACACATGATCTAGCCATAGTTATCCCATTTTCTGGGCTAAGCCTAGAGTCTTCTTATGATTTCAGTGGGCTATGGAGACTGACTAACTGGGTTTGGATGGACTATATAAATACTTAAACTTGGACAAGTGACGGTGCTGTGTAACTTACTTGAGCTCTTCCTATTTTTGTTTCCTTGTTTGCAAAATAAAGATAAGTTTAATACTTCTATCCTGCATATGAAGTGTCTAGTGCAATGCCTTTCCCATATTAAATATTCAATAAACATTGGCTATTGATAAATGCTCAAAAGTTGTTTCTGGAGAAAATGTGTGTTAAGAGGAAAAGAGAGAATTACCACAAAAAAGAAAGCTGTTGATTCTTGTTCGAAACATCCTAGTTCCTGCTTATTCCCATATTTCAGGAACTTGAGCATAATTTTGTATGCTCATAAATGAAAATGGGGAAAGAAGAAGCATAGCTGACTTTTTATAAAACAGCAGAACCCTGCTGTCATATAAGGCATGATTTGATCCAAAAATTTTGAGAGGAAATTTAGCTACATTACTTTTTTCCCTTTAGTTAATAGAACTCTCAACTATTCCATTAAAAAAACCTAAAGTCCCTACCTTTTCCCAAGATTCCCAGGGGCTTACTTAGTCAAAATGAGTGAGAAAAGGCCTTGTGTTGCTTTACATCTCCTGCCCAGACACTGGCCTTGCCCAGTCAGGGCCCAGCTGGAGCTCCTGGCTTGGTGATAAGCGCTCTGAGACCATGGTCACAGGACTAGCATTGCTCTCCAGGACACACAACTGCTGTGCTGGGGGCTGCACATACAGGCTGCTGCCAGCAAAAGCCACATGCTCCCTGGCCAATCCAGCCCTCACTACAGATTGCATGCCCTTTTCTCAGAACTTGGGTCATCAACTCTGATACTGCTTCTCCCCTTAATCACTGCCTATTTTTATAAGTTTTTATTTATGCCATATGTCTGCCTCCTCCCCAGCTATATCAGGTCTGCTGGAACAAAGCACCACAGACTGGGTGGCTTAAGGAACAGAAATTTGTTTTCTCACAAATCTGGAAGGTACAATACAAGGATCAAGGTGTCAGCAGGATTGACTGCTTCTCTGACTTCCTATCTTGGTTTGCAGATGGTAGTTTTCTCCCTGTGCTCGCTCATACGGCCCGACTCCAAACAGCCACATCTCGAGGTATTGGGGATTAGGACTTCAACATTTGATATCTGAGGGAGACACAATTCAGCCCATAACATACATTAACCATTACCTCTATTTACTTAAGGTATATGCTAACTTTTTTTTTTTTTTTTTTTTTTTTTTAATTCCAGAAGGTGGGGCAGGTAGAGAGGGTGAGAGAGAAGGAGAGAGTGGTGTATATGCAGGGAGGTCTCTTTATAATAGTTTTTTCCAGAACAGTGGGCACCCTGTGTTTACCTTTCTATGGCAGCCACTTAAGAGGCTGTTCAAACATTTAAAGTGCATCCTACTAAACCCATGAACTCCCTGTAAAACAGAGTACCCAGAGCTTCTCTGATGAAATGCAAGTGGGAGTCCAGACCCCCTTCATTCTCTTCTCACTGAATCACCTCTGACAAGCTCCTTGTAAAAACCTTTGGCCTGAAGGATTCCAGGTGTCTGGGCTACTTCTGTTAATTTTCCACAACTATATAATTCACCAAAGTTTGAAATGAATGCCTACAATATCATCTGATGATCCTTAGCTTTAGAAACAAAAAGTCTATCAATCAGCAGGATTTAGTCAGGTTTCGCCCTGGAGTCCGGATGAGTTCTGGCAAACACATAGACTGACAATTTTGTGACCTGCATTATTTTTCCACTTTGCTTCTTTTTGGAGGTGGGCCTGTTAATCACTCTACCCAGCTATGGTACCTAAGAAAAGCTGAGGGGCCAGTAAGCTAAAGCCTCCTGGTGACCTGTTTGCACAAACTAGCCTGATAAACCCCGTCGGAATGACAGTGACAGCTGTCTTGTAGCAGAGGGATTCAGTTGGTTCAGTTCCACAGCCACAGGGACAAGTATATCATTACAGCTCTGCTGCACAGAGAGAAACCATCTAAACTAACTGCTTGTCCCACAGCCACGGCGGGGTGCACTGGACATCAGACCTAGACCCTCCCTGAGCTTCCTCCGCACCCTGGACAGACGGACCACCATCCTATTTTCACCTTCACCTGCACTCCCTGCCTGGAACAGCCAGGCCTTTAGCAGCTGGGGTAGGATACATCCCAACCTTTGGGCAACAGAGAGGGTGGGAAAAATAATAAATGGGGGCTAGGCAGTCAAGTGCTCATTCCAAAGACAAAGACTCCAGGGGAATGGCGCTCCTACGGGGAAGGCAGAAGTTCTCCCCATGGGATGAGGCCCTGCTCTCGGGAAAGGACCCTCGGTCCCTGCTGAAGCGGGGCATGCGCCACATCAGCTTCAGCCTGGTCACTAAGGGAATGACAGACATCCCTGACTTTCTGTGGGGCTTGCCTGAGGTCCAGAAACTCAATTTGTCTCACAATCAGCTGAGGGTTCTGCCTCCTGAGGTGGGGAGACTGACCAGGCTGGTGGTCCTGAATTTGTGTGGGAACTGCCTGAAGAGCCTGCCCCAAGAAATCAGCCTCCTCAAGTGCCTAAAGGTACTATTCATCAACATGAACTGCCTGGCTGAGTTGCCAGCCGAACTGAGTGCCTGCAACAATCTGGAAGTTCTGAGCTTGTCACACAATCACCTCTCCCAGCTGCCCGCCAGCTTTGCAGACCTCTCCAGGCTGAGGAAGCTGAACCTTAGCAATAACTATTTTGCTCACATCCCCATCTGCGTGTTTGCACTGAAGGAGCTGGATTTCTTGCATGTGGGCTCCAATCGCCTGGAAAACATTGCTGAGAGCATCCAGTGCCTGAGCAGCCTGCAGATCTTCATTGCGGAGAACAACAACATCCACTCCTTCCCACGGTCACTCTGCCTCCTCACCAGCCTGGAGCTGCTGAACCTGAACAACAATGATATCCAGACCCTCCCAGATGAGCTCTATCTGCTGTGTAGACTGGTGAGGATTGCTTGGAATCCCATGGACAAAGGGCTCCATATCTCCTATAACCCTTTATCAAAACCTCTGCCAGAGCTGGTGGAGGGAGGCCTGGAAATGCTTGTCAGCTACCTGAAGGACAAAAAACACAACTGATATGGCCACAGAAGGCAGAAGCAGCAGCCAACTCACTGAGATTCTGTCAACTGGGTACTTCTCTAGTCTAAGCTTTCTCCTCTTACTGTTCATGTTGGTCCAGCCTTATGTTAATATTTGAAGGTGTTTGCTTTTAACTCTGTATATTCCTAATAACCCCCAGAGTATCATGTTTATCTCATCTTAATCATAATTGAAACCGGACTTTGATTTCCTCCAAAGAGAAATAATTGCTCTAATTTTCCTGAGGAGCAGTGGGATTCAACCCTTGGAATAATGGTCAGCAGGTTCGATTCAATGGAATTCAAAAGTGAAATATTTACTAAACCATGTGCCAACCATGGTATGAGGCACTGGCAACATCTGGTTTCAATCTTTGAATTGGCAACCAGTAGCCAGGTATCAACAGCAGGATGTGCTCCTGCATCGGTCCCAAGCAGCATTACTTGGGACCAAGAGCAAGAGGGACCCCTGCTATCCTGGTGATGACCAAGTCAGTCAGAGCTTTCTCCTCAAGCTCTGGGGGACTATCAGGAATTTGTCTCTAAAATGACTATAGAATAACAATCAAGCTGCTCATGTTTATGTGTGCTAGTGAGTGACTAGGACAGCATGATGGCTTTCAGATAATAAATACAAACCAATTTTAATGTTCAATTTCAACCTTCTTTTTTAATTGCACCCATACTCATGTCTCTGAGCTTTTCTAAAGATGCCAGTCAGTGTTTGTCATCCTTTCTAACTTCATTTCTCCCCCATTACTGAATCTGTCTTCTTGGAGATAAGATAATAATTGAGAAAAAATGGTCAAACAGCAGAAAAGAGGAGGTAAGGCATAGATAAGCCACACACAAAAACTAATTACCCTCTAACATTCAGAGAAGGGTAATATTTGTTACTTGATTTTCACATATGGACATTTTAAAAATGACTTTAGTGGCACTTAAAAGCTTTTTAGACAAAGGGCTGTAAAATATTACATTTGTTTTGTTTTTAATTATAAAAGTACACAGCTGTTAGTTAAATGTGCCATCAGGATGAACAATTTCAGAGTTTCAGCCAGAAGGGTCATTGTATGTTATACTGTCAAGAATCCCTAACACATTTCTATTTATTGAGAATTAAAAAATTAGAATAAAAAGTTAGCAGTGAAGAAAGTACAGCTCCTACAGATCAACGGAAAGCCAATTGTTCGAGTGTCCTGGCACTTTTGCCTACTGAATATAGCTAACAATACCAAGACAGAATTTGAATTTGCTCCTAAGATTTGTCTAACTTCTTAATTCCCTTGGCATAGTTCAGTTAAACTTATACTTGTTCGTATCTTCTCTTTATTCCACTGGGCTGGAAACCTGAGGGGAATAAAGTCCTGTTCCTCCCACCAAAGAGCTCACAATGTGGTGAAGGGACAGAAACCCACATGGGTTCCTACAGTACATTGTATAGCTAGTTGTGATCCCTTTTGAGAGAAATGTAAGTGATGAGCTGGAGAATGGGTAACACACTGGGCAACATTGCCTAGATGGAGTCCCATTGTTTCAATAAATGAAGAACAGTAGCCAAAGAACAGGGCTGGAAGAAATTAGTCAAACCCTTACTCACTGTAGCCATCATACCCTAATTCTTCCTCCTCCTCCCTTCAGCCCATGTGGGAAAGAGCAGCAAAGTAGTGCTGTTGCAATGGGTTCCGAGCATGGGCAGTTTTTGTAGGGAGCTACCCCCTTCTAAGAGCTGCCCGAGGGTGGTCAATATAATTTATTAATAGGACAGGTGATTTTCCAAACAGACTTCAAAGTCAATTTTCCACTCAAAAGACAAAAGCTAATTGCTACTTTTATCAGCAGATGTCATAGTTTCATTAGCACATCTGTGCCTGAGCTCTCTCTCTGGGTCAAACCATTGCAAACAGATCTTGCCAGTGTCACTGGACAGCAGCTGAGGTCCCTTTGAAATTCCCCCTCCAGCAGCAACTGAGACCAATCTCCCTGCCAGGCACACACAGTCACACTCCACTATCCTCATGCATGCTGGCTTGCTGGAGCCAAGACTATTAAAAGATATCAGTGGAATTTTTACTTGACCTCATGACTCAGTGGGAAATTGCATGGCTAGCCTTCCTCTGTGGAGCAGAACCTGGCAGATCGCTTGCTGAGCATTGACTGAAGCACATGCAGCTGTCAGACAAACACTGCAGGTGCCAGGATCACCCCTGTCGTGTCTGCTGCTGAAGAACCACTTGGGTTCATGCTGAATGTCCATGACCTGGCTATGGTCAGAGAGGGGGCTGGGACCACCGCACCACTTTATTCCTGCTGAGCAATCATTGTAATTCCTCTCCATGCTTTTTCAGCCATTTGATCCCACAGTAACTCTACTCCAGGAAAATAACTTAACCATATTTTGAGGGTGATCCAAAAGCTCAATGTACTTTTTATATGAAAAACAAAAGTGGTATCAATTTGGTTGCAGGCTTCCATAATTGCGTTTCAAAAGTATAGTAGCCAGGTGTTCTTTGTTAACAATTAGCATTGAGGAAATCATAAAAGTAATAGTAGTGGCTCAATGGGCTTTAGATATTGATTTTTCATGAGTGCTACTTTTTATTGATAAAGGGAGGTGCTGAGTAAAATACTGGTTAATGTGCTTAGTTATTCAAAATAGTGACATGGATGGAGTTTGATACAGCCTTTAGTGTTTTGCTGCCAAACTCTACAGTTTGCTGACTGTGAAATGCTTCTTGCTAATCTTTTTGTAGTTCTAATACTACCACATTCAAATAACTCCCAGGTATTTCTGAGGTGTATGAAATCAAAGCACTGGGATGTCTGAATTGGCTGTGAAATGTATTTTAGCCAAAGAATATGAGTTAATTGGGCACTTGATGCAGGAGCTGGCTGCTCACATTCTTGATGATATTGTGGTTTTCATGTCACTTGGCTCTCAGTATGGGGCAATCTCAGTAGTGTGTTCAGAAACATCTTTTGAAGCAGTTGAAGCTAACAAGCGTACAATTAAGAAGAAATTCTATGTTCATAGGAAAGAATGATAACTTTGAAAAGACACATCTGTTCTAGGAATAATACTGCTAATGCATGAAACTGCTGCATATTAGGGAAAAAGTAGTCATTACTTAGCTTGTTGACTTAATAAATGGATAATAGAAGCAATGCACTCTATTCTCAGGCTTTAGTTAATAAAGTGCCTTTCTGTAATAACCAAAGATAGAGAAACTTCAGGAATCTGCACCTGTACTTCACAATGATGTCATGTTTGAGCTGAAAAGAGATAAAGAGGGAATGCTTTATTTGTAGGGGTGCATTAAACTAAATCCTTTTTTTGGGGGGGGGTAATGGATTATTATTTTTAAATATTTTATTTCATTATTTTTAGAAGGAGGGGAAGGGAGAGAGGCAGAGAGGGGAGAGACATCAATGTATGGTTGCTTTTCACCTGCCTCCAGCCACAGACCTGGCTGGAGACCTGGTTTGCAACCTGGTTATCTGCCCTGGCTGGGGAATCGAACCTGCGACCTTTGGGTTCACAGGCTGGCACCTTATCCACTGTGCTACCAGCCAGGGCTGGGTAATGGATTATTGCATTTAAAATTCATATACCTCAAAGCACATACTAAATATACCCTTGATAGCTATGCATTAAAAACAGAGGGTAATTAAAGAACTGTGGGCTTAGTCACTAAAAGACACACGGAGGTATCAACATGGATCAGGGGGGAGCCTGAATGGAGTCACTGAGATTCTGTTACAAATGGTGAAAAATAGAAGATGTGTTCAGAAAATGGTCTGAACAGAGAAAAACAAAACAAAACCAAAAAAAAGCAAAAATTTGAGCTGCTAAGTTTAGCCAATATGAAGATACTAAATACTCAATTAGTCCATCAATATCTACTGAAGTAGCCATGTGTGCGCTATTTTCTCACTTCAGCAAAGACTGACTTTCAGTACTGTGAAAGATATACCTGAGACACACAAAATATCCAGCCTAGATTATATGTGCAATTAACTACCAGTACCCTTGATGATGCAACTAAGTACCAGTACTGGTTATAATTCATCCAAGAACACTGAAATACAACCCCATCAAATCAGTTAAGAAAGCAAAATAAAATATAGAGAAACAGCAAAGCTATGATAAACAATAATGAGAAGAATCTTGACCTTGTTGAGAAAAGAGCTCTTCATGAGTGTTTAAGTTACCTGTCAAGTTACAAGTTGAATTCAAAGCATGCTAATTACCAACATAAAAAAGGATAGCATAGTAATAAATAGGAAGTAAAGAGGGCTCATGACAAATCTTTAAGAGCTTAGGCATCATTAGGCAAGCATAACTGAAAGCTATTAGCACGAAGCTTGCTATGCAGTTTTTTAGTAGTGTCATAGGAATCTACTTGCAAGAAGACAGCTTATTTTCTACTGCTTATAGACTTACTTCTTACTTCAGCACAGGTCAGAAAATAAAATAAAAGCTGAACTGGAGTCCATTTGAAAAGTATTGTCAAAGTATTTCCTGATACTCTTGAGAGAAATGTACATTATAAAAACTAAAAGGCTGTTGGCTTTGATGATATGAGTTAGAGCTGCCAATGGAACACCAGGTAATCAACCATTTTATTTGGCCTTGAGTGATTTGTATTCCTTAGATGTCAGTGTGCCAGGACATACTACTTGGGGACATCTATTTTCGTCTGTCTCCAGAATGTCATGCCTATTATCATATGCATGTACATGGTCGTTTTGGGACTGAGAGCTGGCCTTGTCGATTGCATAGCAGTTCCTGAGCATCTGTGTTTCCTAAGGTGTTGGGGTCTTAGCCTGGAAACAAGCTACCCACTCTCCATGGGGTCCCAAGTCCATGGAAAGAAAAGATGAGTCTCAGATAAACATAGTGCAATCCTGTGAGGACAACTGCATTAACAGTTGCATAAATAAGTACAAAGGCATGTGGGTGAGATGGCAGGAAGGACAGATCTGTGATATGACTAAAATGGTGCGGAGAAAACACAATCTAAAATGACAGCTATTGATTCAGCAGTTCCTTTGTTCAGCTTTGTCTCGATGGAAAATATGTAAAACTCACTTTCCCAGACTGGCTTTATAACACTTCGTGGAATGTTTACCCCTATCTGAACATAAGATGTTGGGTGGGCACATGACTGGATAGATTGCACGTTGTCAATAATGACAATACCATGTATCATGAGCTCCAGTGGTACTTTTGAGGCTCCCCAGGTTGTCAGTGTCCTCAAAGCTGCTGTTCAACAGAATCCCATGTAGAACTTTAAAAAGACAAAGCTCTAGGCCTCTGACTGGTTGGTCTGAGTGAGGTCAACTCACTCAGTGTTGGTCTGAGTGAGGGCATCTGTTATTTGTTTCTAAAGCTCAGGAGGGAATGCTGTGCTGACTCTGAACTGAGAAATTCTGATGCGGGCTCCTCCTATCTAAAAAGTCAGACACAAAACTTTTAAGCCAATTGGGTCAGAAGCTTATTAACTTAAAGAGAACAGTGAAAGGTGGGAGATCACTGAAACTGGCTAGCCTGTGAAGTTCTGCTAGTTCCCCAGGGTTAGATTAATCTGAGCACTTGTTAAATATTTAGAATCTCAGGTCCCTTTGGTATACTTCTAGAATCAGAAGGTTAGGGCAGGACTTGGCATTCTTAGATCCAACCAGCAATCCAGGTGTTTCCTATCAAAAAGCAGACCTATGGAAACCTGGGCTGGCAGAATGTGTACCCACTAGAAAATGATAAAGCACTATGGAGTGCACATGATAAGGTGGCAAAATTTTAGTAAATAAAGAACATACCACAAAAGTGTTATATTTTGAAATAAATTTATTCTTATATGTTAATATATAAACATAGTCATTATTAAAATTTTTTTATTCTTTATTTTTTTAGAGATAAGGGGAGGGAGGGGGAAAGAAAGGGAGAGAAATATCAATGTATGGTTGCCTTTCACTTGTCTCCAGCTACAGACCTGGCTGGAGACCTAGCTTGCAACCTGGTCATGTGCCCTGGCTGGGAATCAAACCAGCAACCTTTGGGTTCACAGGCTGGCACCTATTCACTGAGCCATCAACTGAGGCATTATTTTTTAAATTGTTAAAAAATATACCCATTTGCTGCAATAATAGACTGGATTCAAGTTCAGAATCTTGAGCACACTTTAACTTTTCTTTGCCCATGGACATCATAACATTTTCAATCTTAGCTTTAACAAATAGCCTCTTTATTGGAATGAAGTTGTTTATTAACTTCTCTCTCACAAATGCTCCATACATAATAGTCTAAAGGATTTGCATCTGGTGAACTAGGTGGCCAGATTTCCTTTGACCAGAATTCAGGAACATTAACACTGAGATATTCTTGCACCTTTTTGGTGTTATGTGCTGGTGAACCATATTGTTGGAAGATAAAATGACATTCATTTGAGACTTGCTTCATCCATGGTACAACTACTTCTTTCAAAAACAAGATAAACATCTTGGATCTTCATTGATGATCTCCTGGGTTCTGTGTACAATATCGGACTTGTGCAATCCCCGCATACATTACGCATTTTCCTTGTTTGTGTGGCGACATCAGGATTAGCATCATACACCTTCTTCATGTTGTATATTCTATGTAAAGGGATGCTATTGACATCCACAATTTCTTTAGCAGTTTGCCCTGCTAAAAATTTCACAGTCCAGAAATTATTGTTGCTCTAATATCGTATTTCTTCAACATGATGATTGTTCTCAGAATTTAATACTTTATATCTGAGACAATGATGTTAAATCATTACCTTAGAAACCTAGTTTTTCAAAATTAATAAGAAGCACATGAAATAAGGGGATGCAAAGTTATTGCCAATTGATTGCACGCACCCTATATATTCCAGACTTAGCTGCTACCTGGCACTGCAGCTTGTCCTGATCATCTCTTCCTAGCCTTTGAATGCTGCTGACTTTTATCTTGGCATCTAGCATTGGGAAGATAGTGGATAATAATAATTCTATGAATGAATAAAAAGTGAACCAGTTTACATAGATGACTTAGCCTCTGTAACCCTCATTTCTTTATAAATTGAACTCATATTATTTTTTATTATTTTATTGCTGTATCACGGTTGTCCTATTTCTCTCCCATTGGTCTCTCCTGCCATACCCACACCATCCCCTCTCCCACAGTCAATCCCATCTTGTTGTCAATATCCATGGGTCATTTATACTAGTTCCTTGAATAAACTCTTCTTTCTCAGTTTCTCCTCTCCCCACTCTAGTCTGTTCCTTGTTTCCATTTCTCTGGCTCCGTTTTTGTTGTTTATTTGTTTTGGTCATTAGTTCTCTGTGTTAGGTTAGATAATATGGTATTTGCCTTTCACCACCTGGCTTATTTCACTAAGTATAATACTCTCCAGTTCCATCCAGTATTCCATTGTGTAAATGTACCAAAGTTTTAAAAATCCATTTATTTACTATGGGCACTTAGGCTGTTTCCAGCACTTGGCTGCTATGAACATAGGGGTGCATAGGTTCTTCTAAATGGGTGTTTCATGATTTTTCAGGTATAATCCTAGAAGTGGAATCACTGGATCAATAGGCAGTTCAAATTTTAGTTTTTTTGAGGAAATTTCATACTGTTTTCCATAGAGGCTGCATCAGGCTGCACCAGTCTGCATTCCCACCAACAGTGCACCGGGGTTCCCTTTTCTCCACATCTTCACCAGCACTTGTTATTTATTGATTTGTTAATGACAGCCATTCTGACAGATGTGAGGTGGCACCTCACTGTTGTTTTAATTTGCATCTCTCTGGTGGCTAGTGATGTTGACCATTCTTTCATATGCTTTTGGTCCCTTTGTATATCTTACTCAGAAGAGTGTCTGTTCACATCCTTTGTCCATTTGTAATTGGGTTGTCTGTCTTACTGGTGTTTAGTCACATAAGTTCTTTATATATTTTAGAGATCAAATCCTTGTCCGAGGTGTCATTGGCAAATATGTTTTCCCATATGGTTGGTTCCCTTTTCATTTTGCTATTTTCTTTCTTTGAGCTGAAACACTTTAGTTTGATATGGTCCCATTTGTTTATTTGTTCTTTTATTTCTCTTGCCGTAGGAGAAATATCAGTGAAAATATTGTTGCATGCAATATCTGAAATTTTACTGCCTATGATTTCCTCTAGGAATTTTATGATGGCACAGCTTATGCTTAAATCTCATCCATTTTGGGTTTGTTCTGGTGTATGGTGTAAGCTGGTGGTCTAGGATTTTTTTTGTTTTTGTTTTTTTGTGGTTTTTTTGCATGCCCTTGTTCATTTATCTAACACCACTTGTTGAAGAGGCTATTTTCATTCTATTTTATGTTCCTTCCCACTTTGTCAAATATTAATTGGCCATAGAGATCTGGGTTTATTTCTGGGCTCTTTATTCTGTTCTATTGATCTGTATGTCTATTCTTAAGCCAATACCAGACTGTTTTGACTACAGTGAGCTTATAATATAGTTTGATATCAGATATTGTGATTCCTCCTATTTTGTCTTTCTTTCTTAAGATTGCTGAGGCTATTCAGGGTCATTTTCAATTCCACATAAATTTTTTAAGTATTTGTTCTAGCTCTGTGAAATATGTCATTGGTATTTTAATAGGGATTGTGTTGAAACTATATGTATATTGCTTTGGGTAGAATGGTCATTTTAATGACGGTAATTCTTCTAATCTGTGAACATGTTATATGCTTTCATTTGTTTGTATCTTCCTTAATTTCTGTCTTCAGTGTTCTGTAGTTTTCTGACTACATGTCTTTTACCTCCTTGGTTAAGTTTATTCCTAGATATTTTATTTTTCTTGTTGCTATAGTACATGAGATTTTTTTCTAGTTTCTCTCTCTGACTTTTTATTGTTGATGTGCAGAAATCAGCTTTGCCTTTGATTTCTGGATATTGATTTTTGTAGGTTGCTAGTTTGCTAAATTCACTTATTTGAACAAGTAGTGTTTGATGGAGTCTATAGGATTTGGTATGTATACTATCATGTCATTTGCAAACAATGACAGTTTTACTTTCTCCTTTCTGATTTGGATGCCTTTGATTCCTTTCCCTTGTCAGATCACTGTGGCTAGAACTTCCAAAACTATGTTGAATAGAAATGGAGAGAGTGGGCAGCTTTGTCTTATTCCTGATCTTCAGGGGAAGGTGTCTAGATTTTGCCCATTAAGTATGATGTTGGCTGCAAGTTTCTCATATATGGCCTTTATGATGTTGAGGTATGCTCCCTCTATTCCCATTTTGCTAGGGTTTTTATCATAAATGGTTGCTGTACTTTATCAAATGCTTTTTCAGCATCTATTGATATGATCATATGGTTTTTATCTTTCAATTTGTTGATGTGGTGTATTACATTCATTGATTTACAAATGTTGTACCATCTTTGCATCCCTGGGATGAAGCCCACTTGATCATGGTGTATGATCTTTGTAATATACTGCTGAATCTGATTGGCCAATATTTTGTTGAGAATTTTAGCATCTATATTCATTAGAGATATTAGCCTGTAGCTTTCTTTCTTAGTTGTGTCTTGCCCTGGTTTTTGGATTAGAATAATATTGGCCTCATAGAAAGAGTTTGGGAGTCTTCCCTTCTCCTGTATTTTTTGGTATAGGTTGAGAAGGATAGGAGTTAGTTCTTTAAATGTTTGGTAAAATTCACCTGTGTAGCCATCTGGTCCAGGGCTTTTGTGCTTTGGGAAATTTTGGATTACTTTTTTAATTCCACTAGTTGTTATTGGCCTATTCAGCCTTTATGCTTCTTCTGGGTTCATTTTTGGTAGATTATACCTTTCCAGAAATGTGTCCATTTCATCCAGGTTGTCATATTTTTTGTCATATAGTTGTTTGTAGTAATTTCTTACAATCTTTTGTATTTCTGAGGTATCAGTTGTGATTTCCCCTCTTTCAGTTCTGATTCTGTTTATTTGTGTCCTCTCTCTCTTTTTCTTGATGAGTCTGGATAAGGGCTTGTCAATTTTGTTTATTTTTTTCAAAGAACCAGCTCCTGGACCTATTGATTCTTTGAATTGTAGTTTGAATCTGAGTCTTTTAGTTCTGCTCTGATCTTAATGATTTCCTTCCTTCTACTTGCTCTGTTCTTTGTTTGTTGTTGCTCCTCTAGTTCTTGCAGCTTTATGGTTGGGTTGTTTTTATAAACTTCTTGTGACCTTTTTAGGAAGGCCTGTATTGCTATAAATTTCTGTCTGAGAACTGCCTTTGCTGTATCCCATAGGTTTTGGGCTGTTGTGTGTTCATTGTCATTTGTTTCCAGGAACTTTTTTACTTCATCTTTGATCTCATTGTTAACCCACTCATTGCTTAAAAGCATGTTAATCAGTCTCCATGAGTTGGAGAATTTTTGGTTTTTTCCCTTGAGATTGGTTTCTAGTTTCAAGCCATTGTGATCTGAGAAGATGCTTGGTATGATTTCAATTTTCCTGTCTTTGTGGAGGCTTGTCTTGTGACATACCATGTGGTCTGTCTTAAAGAAATATCCATGTGCATTTGAAAAGAATGTGTATTTTGCTTCTTTGGGGTAAAAGACTCTGTATACATCAGTTAGGTCCATTTTCTCTAGAGTGTTGTTTAATGCCAAAAAATATGGAACGCTTCACTAATTTCCATGTCATCCTTGCACAGGGGCTATGCTAATCTTCCTGTATCGTTCCAAGTTTTAGTATATGTGCTGCCGAAGCGAGCACTCCATATGAATTTTTAAGTGTTTGTTCTAATTCTGTGAAATATGATGTTGGTATTTTAATAGGGATTGCATTGAATTTATAGATGGCTTTGGGTAGTATGGACATTTTAATTATGTTAATTCTTCCCAACCATGAACATGGTATGTGCTTCCACTTATTTGTATTTTCCTTAAGTTCTTTCAAAAATATGAAACACTTCATGATTTTGCATGTCATCCTTGCACATGGGCCATGCTAATCTTCTCTATATCATTCCAATTTTAGTATATATGCTGCTGAAGCAAGCACTGAATGTTAAAAGAATATGCTGTAGACTAATAACTCATGTGGAAGATTTCAATGGAATTCATCTCTATAGTATCTAGTTTTTACCCATTTCTTCTCTTTCTAGTTTTGCCCCGGGTGGTATCATATCATGCCCCAATCTGGGCATTAGGCAGCCTGCTTGCAACTAGCAGCATTCTACTGTCTGTGTCTGTCTCTTTTCATTGATCAAGTCACTCTATAATCTGCAGTCAGGCTTAAGCACTTTGATAGTGGGTCTGCACAATTCCTTTGGGCAGGGATATTGCTTCTCCTCAGGCTGATGCCACTTGGAAGAGAGAAGGTCTGCATCAAGAATAGCTTCTGCAGCACAGGGGATGAGCCCTCACTCGGGACCTGTCTGCTGCTCCCCCTGCTCTATCTCCCCTCAACACCACCACCCCAAACTCTTTCCAAGTATCTGCAGTCCATCTGTCCTCCTTCCACTAGAGCCCAGGACAGGTAGGTACAGATGCAATCCTGTACACCTTTCTAAAAAGAATCTCTGTGTGGCTCCCTTGCAGCTGTCCCTGTCTCTTAGAAGAGCTGCTGTGCCTATATGCATACATTTGAGCCCAGGATCTTTGCCAATTCTCCACACTTTCATCTGTTCCCCTTCACGTGGCATGGGCCCCTTATGTGCAAGGAGGAATTATGGTGCTTCATATACTTATTTTTACATGTGGGCCAGAAACTGCCATACATTATGCATGATGTGTTTTCACACAAGTCACAGAGAGTCTCCCTTTCTGGGATCAGTGCAGGATGCGATCCATTGTTTCTTTTCTTTTCTTTGTTATTTCTTCTTTTTTTCCTTTCCTTTCTTTTCTTTTCTTTTTCCCCACAGGATATTTGAATGAAAGTTGGTTAAACAATGCTGAATAGTATTGAAAAACAATGAGAAAATTCTACTGGCATATATGTCCACATATTTCTCCCATATATTGGTCAAATAGTCCAATTGTTATTTTTGAATAGATTCTATATTCCTACCTCAGACCACAGAAACAGCTCACAGAATTTTAACTTCTTACTGGGAAATGATTTTCTCCACATGTATTTTGATGATGACAGGATTTTCTCCATCTTGCAGTTCCTTCTGCTTAAGGGAATAGAAATATAAGGAATAAATTTTGATGTAATACTTGCCATTCTACCCACATATTGCTGCACTTTAAAAACTGTCTACAAATTTGCTAACAACTTACTTTAAAGCTATATTTTGGGAAAATGAGTGACAAAGAGAAAAAGAAATAAGAACCTTTTAAAATAATGCATTTGAGTATATATGAAATATTTTGAGAAAAAGATCATATAGTATTTCTAATAGGTATACAGCATTGTATAAAGCTGCATCTATGGAGGCTGGGCAGGATAATTTCTATTTTTTAAAATTGTTGTTCTATTACAGTTTCCCATTTAACCCTATTGCTCTTCCCTGTCTCATTCACCTCCTCTTCTCCCAGTGAATCCCTGCCCTGTTGTTCATGGCCATGGTTCATTTACACTAGTTCCTTGACTAGCCTCTTCCCCTTCTTTCCTCCCCTTCCCCCTCCCCTCTCCCCTCTGGCCACTGTGAACCTGACCTTTGCTTACATGCTCTGGTTCTATTTTGCTCATTTGTTTGTTTTATTCACTAGGTCCCTGTATTAGGTGAGAAAATATGGCATTCGTCTTTCACCTCCTGGCTTATTTTACTAAGCATAATACTTTCTAGTTCCATCCATGTTGTTGTAAAGATTAGGAGTTCCTCCTTTCTTTCTGCTGTGTAGTATTCCATTGTCTAAATGTACTACAGTTTATTGACCCACTCATCCACTGATGGGCACTTAGACTGTTTCAGGCACTTGGCTATTGTAAATAATGCTGCTATGAAAATCGGGATGCATAGGTTCTCCTAAATGGGTGTTTCAGGATTCTTCAGGTATAATCCTAGTAGTGGAATAGCTAGATCAAAAGGTAGTTCTATTTTAGTTTTTTGAGGAAATTCCATACAGTTTTCCATAGTGGCTGCACCATTCTGCCTTCCCACCAGCAGTGCACTAGGGTTCCCTTTCCTACACATCCTCAACAGCACTTGTTGTTTGTTCATTTGTTAATGATAGGCATTGTGACAGGTATGAGGTAGTATCTCATTATGGTTTTAATTTGTATCTCTCTAATGGCTAGTGATGTTGAGCATCCTTTCATATGCTATGGGCCATCTGTATACCTTCCTTGGAGAAGTGTTCACATCCTTTGCCCATTTTTAAAATTTAGTTGTCTTTCTCCCTGGTGTTGATTCATATAAATTCTTTACACATTTTAGAAACCAAACACTTATATGGAATAACGTTGGTAAATGTTTTCCCATACTGATGGTTCTTTTTTCATCTTGCTGATGTTTTCTTTAGCTGAACAGAAAGGTTTTGATGTAGCCCCATTTATTTATTCTTTCCTTTATTACCCTTGCCCTATGAGGTATATTGATGAAAATATTGTTGCATGTGATATCTGAAATTTTACAGCCTATGTTTTCCTCTAGGAATTTTATGGTGGTACAGCTTATATTTAAGTCCTTTATCCATCTTGAGTTTATTCTGGTGTATGGTGTAAGTTGATGGTCTAGTTTCATTTTTTTGCATGTCCCTGTCAAGTTCTCCCAACACCACTTGTTGAAGAGGCTATTTTCACACCATTTTATATTCTTTACCTCTTTGTTGAATATTAGTTGACCATAGAGTCATGGATTTACTTCTGGGCTCTCTATTCTGTTCCATTGATCTGTTTGCCTGTTCTTATGCCAGTACCAAACTGTTTTGATTACAGTGAGCTTCTAATATTGTTTGCTATCAGGTATTGTGATCCCTCCTATTTTGTTCTTCTTTCTTAAGATTGCTTAAGAGGCTATTCAGGGTCATTTTTGGTTCCACATACATTTTTAAAGTATTTGAACTAGCTCTGTAAAATAGGTCATTAGTATTTTAATAGGGATTGTGTTGAACCTATATTTATATTGCTTTGGGTAAAATGGTCATTTTAATGATGATAATTCTTCCAATCTGTGAACATGTTATATGCTTTCATGTATTTGTATCTTCCTTAATTTCTGTCTTCAGTGTTCTGTAGTTTTCTGACTACATGTCATTTACCTTCTTGGTTAAGTTTATTTCTAGGTACTTTATTTTTCTTGTTGCTATAGTATATGAGATTTTTTCTAGTTTCTCTCTCTGATTTTTTATTGTTGGTGTGCAGAAATCAACTTTGCCTTTGATTCCTGAATATTGACTTTGTATGCTGCTAGTTTGCTAAACTCACTTATTAGAATTTTATGGAGTCTATAGAATTTGGTATGTGTACTATCATGTCATTTGCAAACAATAACAGTTTTACTTCCTCCTTTCCGACTTGGGTGCCTTTGATTCCTTTTCCTTGTCTAATCACTGTGGCTATAACTTTCTATATTATGTTAAATAGAAGTACCGAGATTGGACAGCCTTGTCTTGTTCCTGGTCTTAGGGAGATAGCTTTCATTTTTTGCTCATTGACTATGATGTTAGCTGCAGGTTTCTCATATGTGGCCTGTATTATACTGAAGTAGGCTCCCTCTATTCCCACTTTGCTGAGCATGTTTATCATAAATTGGTGCTGTACTTTATCAAATGCTTTTTCAGCATCTATTGATATGATCAAATGATTTTTTTCTTTAATTCTGTGATGTATTATGTTTATTGATTTGCAAATATTATACCATCCTTGCATCCCTAGGATGAATCACACTTGATCCTGGTGTATCATTTTTCTAATGTATTGCTGGACCTGGTTTGCCAATATTTTGTTGAGGACTTTAGAATCTATGTTCATTAGCAATTGTTAATTGTAGCTTTCTTTCTTTGTTGTGTCTTGACCTGTTTTGGAATTAGAATAATACTGGCTTTATAGAAAGAGTTTGGGATCTTCCCTATTTTTGGATATTTTGGAGTAGTTCAAGAAAGATAAAAGCTAGTTCTTCCCTAAATGTTTGGTAAAATTCACCTGTGAAGCCATCAGGCTTGGGCTTTTGTGTGCTGGGAGTTTTTGATTACTGCTTCAATTTCATTAGTTGTTATCAGTCTATTTAGGTTTACTACTTCTTCTTGAATCAGTTTTGAAAGAGTATGTTTCCAAAAATTTGTCCATTTCACCCAGGTTGTCAAATTTCTTGTCATATAGTTGTTTATAGTAATTTCTTAAAATCCTGTGTATTTCCATGGTATCATTTGTGATTTTTTCTCTTTCATTTCTGATTTTATTTGTTTGTGTCTTTTCTCTTTTTTCTTGATGAATCTGTTTAAAAGCTTGTTGATTTTCTTTACCTTTTCAAAGAACCAGCTCCTGGCTTTATTAATTTTTTAAATTGTTTTTTTTTTTTTAGTCTGTCATTTAATTCTGCTCTGATCTTGACTATTTGCTCCCTTCTACTTGCTCTAGGCTTTGTTTGTTGTTTTTCTTCTAGTTGTGGTAGCTGTATGGTTGGGTTGTTTATCTGAGATTCTTCTGTTTTTAGGTAGGCCTGTATCACTATGAACTTCCCTCTGCAGACTGCCTTCATTGTGTCCCATAGGTTTTGGGCTGCTGTATCTTCATTTTCATTTTTTTCAGAGCCTTTGTGATTTCTTCCTTGATTTCATTGTTAACCCATTTATTGTTTAGTAGCATCTTATTCAGTCCCTATGAATTTGAATGATTCTGATTTTGTTACTTGAGGTTGGTTTCTAGTTTCAAGTTGTTGTAGTCTGAGAAGGTGCTTGATATAATTAAAATTTTTTTGAATTTGTTGATGCTTGTTTTGAGAATATTCCATGAACATTTGAAAGGAATGTATATTTTGCTTCTTTGGGGTGAAATTGATATCATTTAAGTCCATTTGATCTAGAGTATTGTTCAATGCCACAATTTCTTTGTTTTTTCTTTGCTTAGAATATCTGTCCATTATTGACAATGGGGCATTAAAGTCTTGTGTTGTGAGTGTGCTATCCATAGCCTTCCTGTGTTCCTCCAAGATTTTCATTATATATTTGGGTGTCTTAGTTTAGTGCATATATGTTTACAAGGGTTATAAGTCTTTTTGATGGATTGTTCCTTTAAGTATTATGAGATGTTCTTTTTTGCCCCTTTTTGTGGTCTTTGCTTTGAAGTCTATTTTGTCTGATATTAGTATTGCTACCCCAGCTTTCTTGTCATGTCCATTGCTGGAAATATATTTTTCCATTCCTTCATTTTCTGTCTATGTTGGTCTCTTATTCTGAGGTGGTCCTGTTGTTGACAGCATATATGTAGGTCATGTTTTCTTATCCATTCAGCTACCCTATGTCTTTTGATTGGAGCACTTAATGCACTAACACTTAAGGTTATTATTGATAGGGACTTATTCATTGTCATCTTCACCTTTGTATGTCCCCGTCTCTCTCTTTTTCTACATCTTAAAGCAGACCCTTTAGCCTCTTTTGCAATGCTGGCTTGTATTCTTTTAGTCTTATTTTGTCTGGGAAACTCCTTATTTCACCTTCCATTTTGAATGAGAGCCTTGCTGGGTACATTAGTCTGAGTTGCAGAAGTTTGTCATTACTTGGAATATTTTGTGCTATTCCCTTCTGGCTTATAGTATTTCTGTTGAGAAATCAGCTGATTGGAGCCCCCTTGTATGTTATTACTTGTTTCTCTGCTTTTAGGAGTCTCTCTTTGTCTTTGAAATTTGACATTTAATCATAATGTGCCTTGAAGTGGGCTTCTTTGGGTTCACCTTCCTTGGGATCCTCTGTGTTTCCTGCACTTGCTTGACTTTTTCTCTCATTAAATTAGGGAAATTTTCTGTCATTACTCCTTCAAACAGGTTTTCTATCCCTTGCTTCTCTTCTTTTCCTTGATACATATATTATGTTTCTGTATGATACAGATATTATGTTTCATGTTGTCCTGCAGCTCTCTTGAAACCTCCTCATTTTTTTCAGTCTTTTTGTTTTGTTGTGCTATCTGGGATTATTTTTCTACATTGTCCTCCAGCTCCCTGATCTGATCTTGTTTTCTATGACCTATTTTTGATCCCTTCTAGTATGTTCTGCAGGTCAGAAATTGTAGTTTTTTTCTTGGCCCTTCTTGATAGCTTCTATGTCCTCTTTAATGCTGGTATAGTTCTCAATAAGTCACTTGTAGTTTCTCTAGAGTTCTTCATAGTTCCCCTGGGCTTATTTGTAGTTTTCTTTTAGCTCACTGAGCTCATTGAGCTTCTCTGTAATGATTATCTTGATTTCCATGTCTGATAGTTTACTTGCCTCTATTTCATTTAGCACTCTTCCTGGGGATTGCTCCTTTCCGTTTTTTTTTTTTTTTTTTTTTTTTAATTTAATTTTATTGTTGTTGTATTGCATCCATCCCCTTTTTACTCCTCTCTGTCCCCTTCCCCACCCACTCATACCCCCACAAAGCCAATCCCACTTGTTGTCCATGTCCATGGTTCTTCCATACTAGTTTCTTGACTAAACTGCTCCCCTTCTTTGCCTCCCCCTCCCCACTCTTCCTGGCCCACTGGTTCTAACTCCCATCCTTTTTATGGGAGTTTATTTCTTTGTCTTCCCATTTAGGTGACTCTTCTTGTTTGTTTCTGATTCTTAGATTTATTTGCTTTGACTTCCTATTTTCATCATGCTATCTTGTTGTAGGAGACTTGTTGGTTTCAGTTTTAGAGTCTCCTTGAGCTCCTGAACTTGATGCTTTTGGGGTGCCCTTTATTCTATTTATTTGGGCTATCTTGTTGTATTTTTGTTACAGTTATTGTTGTGTTACTCTTCGGTGGGTCCTTTGCTGACTGGGAGTCACTCTGCCTACCATGTCTTGTATAGTGTTGTAGAGGTGCACTCTCTTTACTTCCTGAATCTGTCCCTGGTGACATCAGATTGTGTCCAAGTCTGGGCCTAGGCAGTCTGTTCAAGACTATCAAGATCCCCTCTTTTTGTCTGTGTCCTTCAGTTGTAAATCTAATCAATCTGTGATTAGCAGTCAGGTTTAAGTATGGCTGGGCTGGGCAGATTAATTCATGTGGGTGTGGCTATTGCTTCCCCTCAGACCGATGCTACATGCAGGGGAGTGTTCTGCCTACAGTATGGCAGATGAGTCAACACTGGGACCCATCAGCTGCTTCCTCAGTTTTCTCCTCCAAGTCACCACTCCAAACTTTCTTTAAGCATTTCTAATCTACATGCCCTCTCTCTGCTGGAGCCCAGGGTAAGTGGTTGCCAATGTATTTTTGTGCATGATCCCTTTAAGAACTCTCTGTGTCTCCAGCCATCTCTCTTAGGTCAGCAAAAACCCACAGTTTTTCATGTTTCACAGCTGGATGCTCTGTTGCTGTAAGCTGGGAAGCCCAGCTTGGGGTTTAGACCCCACCCTTCTCAGAGGAACCCCTGGATGCTGAGGTGTTTCTATATCCCTTCAGTTGCTGCCTTTGGGAGCTCAGGCAGCCCTCTCACATCTCTGCGCTTCCTACCAGTCACATTGTGATGTAGCAGCCTTTTCTGTTCTGTTCATGGTGGTTATAAGACTTCTCTCCAGCTAGTGTTCTGTTGGTTATTCTAGATGATTTATCCACAATTAAGTTTGTGGGGATTGGTCCTGGGAGGTTAGTGTAGCTTCCTCTTACTTCTCCACCATCTTGGATCTCTTTGGGAAGGATAGTTTCTAAGTTAACATTCTATAATTCTGCTGCATAGAAAGCCTTGCTCTAAGTGAGGATATTTTTCTCTATACATTTTTAAATTTTTATTTTAATTTTTTAATTGTATTTTTAAAATTTCCATTCAGTCCTCTTATACTGCTCCCTGTCATTAGCATACTGTTGTCCATGTCCATGAGTCCTTTTTTCTTTTTGCTTGTCCTCCACCCTCCCCTCCTTAGCTGTCTTCTATGCTTCTATGCATTTCTTTTTTTTAAATTTTATTTATTATATTACAATTATTTCATTTCCTTCCCCCATTGTTCTTCCCTTCACCACCATCCCCGCCCCCTCTCCCATAGTTAATCCCCACTTTGTTGTGCATGTCACTTCACACTACCTTCTCAACTAAACCATCTATGCATTTTTTAAAAGATTTTATTTATTATTTCCAGAGAGAGAGGCAGAGAGGGAGACAAACATCAATGTATGGTTGCCTTTCACCTGCCTCCAGCCACAGACCTGGCTGGGGACCTGGTTTGCAACCTGGTTATTTGCCCTGGCTGGGGAATCGAACTACATCTATATGCATTTCTTAATTCAAAACTATCATAGTCTATTAATTAATAGAAAAAAGAGTGATCAGTATTTCTATGTACCAGCTAAAATGAAATAGTCATAGCAAAGTAACATAAACACAGTTCAAAATTTGTAGGATTTATCAAGTTTTAAGTCACAATTTTTAATTTTTTTAACTTAAGAGACTGACATTATTTTGAATTTGTTGCCAACCTAAGGCTTTATGATAATATTACCACATTATTTCACATGTTTTGAAAGCTCAAAATTTCATATAACAATATTATGTAATGCAGAGAAGTGATAATTATTTTGACATCAAAGGTACTAAAAATTACATGCTGTACCCAGTTCCATTGGTCAAAAGATGGCTAAACATTTATTTTATTTTCTTCTTAATATTATCAGGTTACCATCCATGCAATGCTTGCAAACTTTAGAATTAAAACAGAGAGACTTTCAAATTTATTTAATCTAAATTTCTAAATGTCCCCATATATACCTTTATTAAAAAACATATATACTGAAACACTTTCTGTAACAGAGGATCATGCATGTGAAAACAATCCAGTTGATTTATTTCTTGATCATTTTCTCTTAAATGTTCTCTTTCCTCCTTGTTTTGCACCTCAAAATGATACCTCCAACTACCCATAAACCTGGGATTTATTCTAGCCATCTCCTTCTCTTAATCCTTTCATCTAATCTATCATTCAACTCTGAGATTCTACCTCCTTTTTCCATCTCTTCTATCAGCCTGTTTAAGCCACTGTCACGTCTTCTTAATTCCTCCTCTGTTTATTTTTACCCATTCTCCGCACAAGCACAAAGTGGAATTTTAAAAAATGTAAATTGGGTTGTGATAGACCCATGCTTGAAGTCCCTCAATATTACTTGCAATAAAAGCCAAAATCCTTAACATGCTCTACAAGGTCTTGCAAACTTGAACTCTTTCTTCAGACCCATTGCCCACCACTCTGTTCTCTAATGAATGTGCATTCATACCAACCTCCTTTAGTTTTTGAAGATTTTTTGAACACCATCCTATCTTAGGACTTTCAAACACACTGCTCCCTCTCTCTGGAATGATCTTGCATGGTTAAAGCCTACTAATTCTTTAGGGTTCCATTCAAATATACTTTTTCAAAAAAATTTCTCTGACCTTTCACTTTTTCTTCATAGCACTTACCACTACTTAAGCTATATGCATATGATTATGTACACATATAATTAATGTATATGTAATCACACATAGTCATATAGATGAATAACTTGTATAATATCTATTTACCATCTTATGACAGCAAGCAGAACAGCTGCCTTATTTCACTGCTGCATTACCCTGCATACAAGTTTTTTCTGATTCACATTAAATACTTAATACATTATATAGAATGCATTTATTTATAATTATTAGAAATCATTAATTTGGAAATTGTGCCATAGTTAAAATTTGTTTTATCAATCAAATGATACATGGGAATCCCCAATTAAGGAGTACCTTTTAATATAAAACAAAGTTATTTTCATTAAACTATATTGTACTTGAGAAGTAATGAATCACCATATGAAAGCACTTACACTTATTTAGGTTAACTTTAACATTAATGGTGCCTACATAATTAAATTCATAGTCATGATTCAAATAAATAAATGGTTAGCTTGGGGGCAGAATGGTCACCATTGGCAGTATCATCTCATTTATTGTTTGGCAGAGTACATTATCTAGTTGCTACAATTTAGCTACTATGTCATGGTATATGGAATAAATAAAAATAATTATTATTTACAATAACAACATAGATACCATTTATTGAGTACTTACCATGAGTTAGATATATTTAATTCTTATAATATACTATTGGCCTATTTTACAGATTGGAAAACTAAGCCTTGGAGAGCTTAAATTCTTGTCAATCTAGTAATGGCACTGACCACTGGTCTGTCTGATTCCATTGTTCTATTTACTCTCTCAAGTGTGTTTCTGTGATCTACACAGGGAGGGCATTGGGACTGTGACCCAAAGGAACCCCTTCATTTTGCTTTGATAACTTTCTGTAATAGCATACAAAAGACTTAACTCAGAACTTTATAAGAAAAGGTTGAAGAGAGCTATGTAATTTATTGATGATTAAATTCAGTTTGTATACCTGAATGTATATTTAACAAGGAGATCATTAATATTCAGTTGTGACTATGGTAGATTTTGGTATTACCACCAACTCCCCCAAAATAGGCACTGGTGAATCCTTTCATAGGAACTGATCTACACTGAATAACTATATAGTCATTTTTATCTCCCAATTAATCTCTACAAGAACCCTATTAATTGGTTTCCATAAATGTGGAGAGTGGGAACCAAAGGGTGCCCATCATTACATGTCAGGAGCAGCAAGCTGGGAGGCAGTGATGCCTTACCTACCTTGCCAGGGACAACAGTGTGTGGGTCTCTGGGCACCACACCATGGCACAGCCATAGGGAAATGGCCACTTGAATAGAAGGTTCCATCTAAGGCAGGGATCCTTTGGGAAGAACCATGATGACCTACAGTTAAATTTTCTGGAAACAGCAGACTTTGCACTTGAGATGCACAGAGCACATCTGTCCCGCCTCTGCTCATATTTCTTCCAGCATAATCTGTGTTCCTAGTGGTGGATGCCCAAACTCATACCACTGCAGAAACAGGGTGATTTTGATGAGAGCCTCCCACCTCAGGCCCCAGAGCCTCCACTGCTCTTATGGGTCTTGTGGGCACAATTCCAGACTTTGTTGTTGTTTTCTGGGAAGGAAATTCTCATCAGGGGTGCATGTTGGCAGAGAGATCTCTGCCATTGACAGGGCAAGCTATCCTCTCCTTATCTCTCTGTCTCTCACAGGCATCTTCCTTCTGACTCACTGGGCTGTGGCTGGAAGCCTGTCTGTGCAGGTTGAACAAACTGTGACACATTTCTGGTCCACAATGTGGTTAATTTCATTAAGCATTGAATTCCAGGCTCCAGAGTTTCAGACACACCAACCTGTTCTGATTTAAAGCCTATCATTTCTGACTCAAAAACAGGTCTTCAAGCATTGTAGTAATGTTTTACTGATTATCTTTTTCCAATAAACAAATACAAATGTTTTTACACTCTGGTTTCACTTGCAGCAACTCTGTTAAAATATTTAGCTGTGAAAATTGAAGACAGTTTAAGAAGTATTGTAGACATCAACTCAGCCCTTCAATAATGCAGTCAATACTTCTAAAAGTGATGGTAAATCAAGGATGAAATGAAACAGTAAACAGAGCAAAGGCAGATTTCACATTTGGCGGCAGTTCTGTCATTTCAAGTTTCAAGACGGAGCATTGGATCAAAATGCCAAATATGATGGATGGTGCTTCCAGGTTCCAGATGAGTTGCTTTGGCTGGTGACACAGTGCTTTTTAAAATATGTATTTTAAGTAAAAGAAAAAAAACCATAATGTATGACAAAGTTTAGTCTCATCCCATTGGAACCTCCATGGCCTGGGATATTCTTGTAAGAGGTGCAAGTCCAGACGTGCCATTCCGCAGTTTGTCCCACACTGGGAGAGAGCAACAATGATGAAGAAGAGGTCAGCAGCTCTACCAGGGTGCCCAGGGATGGCCCACTGCAGAATCTTCACGTGCCAACCCCAACTCTCAGAGATCGTCCCTATCCCTTACTGTTTCCTAAGCCTCATTCACCATCAGAGTTTTCTCAAGCTCAGGACACTTTTCTCCCAGGCCTTGCACTCATGTTTCCTACAAATCTTCTGTGGGGGCTCATTTTTCCACTGCAGTATTTCCTGGGTCTCTTTCTGGCTCTGCTTCCTATTCAGATTCCCCTGAAGTTACTTCATTCTGCTGTGTGAAACCTTTATTGTCAATATCCAGGTTAGCCACTGCCTGCTCTGATCCCAGGACTCTACATAAGATTCCTTTGCCCCCTTCTGAGGATGTGGTTCTGGGATAACATACCCCTACAAGTTGCAAGTTTGAAATGCTGTTCTTGCATTCCTCATTCACTGCTTGAAAGGGATTGGTGTCACTCGCCTCTTATCCTCTTGCTGTGCCTCTAATTTCAAGAGTCATGGGATAGAGCCACCTGTCCTCCACTACATGTATCAATATATTTAGACAAAACTAATCCCTCTACTGTACTGTGGTATCATAGTCTCTGGGGCTGACATCACAGCATTGCCCAAGTGCAATCGTAGGCATGTACCTGTGAGGGACGTTTGTCAAAAGATAGCATCTAATTGAGTGACCAGATTTTTTGATGCCTTCTGTTGGTGACAGCAGCTTTGTGCATTATGGATGCCATACGGCAATGTGTGAATTTCCTGGCTCAGCCCCACTATTACCTAAAATAGTTCCTTACATGTGGTCAGCAGGGTCAGTTGTCACAGAGACTATATTACAGGAGGGATTTTCTAAATCTTTTTATAAGCTGAATTAATACTGTTAAGACGAAGTAAAACATCTCTTATTGTATCTTTTAAATTATATCAAAGTCAGCAAATTACCATCTGCACACCAAATCTAGCTTAATGTCTGTTTGGGTAAATAAAGTTTTATTGGAAGGCAGACCCTTGGACTATATCATTGATTCTGAGGTTTGTTCCTTTGTGAACACAGTGTTTGTGAATGTACTCAGAGCATGTTATCTTTCTTCAGTAGAGCTTAGTTGACAGTGCTCCTGAAGAAGAGTGGTTTGTCCCAAAGAGATAGATATTCTAGCTATCACAGCAGTGGCTTAAGGAAACAAGCTAAGCAACTTCTGATTTTTCTTTTTGCTTACATAGCCAAGGTTAATTATCATGGTGTTCCAGAACTGGTGCTCTAAATTCTATATGGAATTGAGATGATTTTTTTCTGCTATTTGGTCCCATTTGTCCTGCCATCTATAAGTTGTTTTTTTTTTTTGTTTTTGTTTTTTTCCTTTCTTGCTCTTTTGGATTTAATTTTTTCTCATTTCCCTTTCCCCCTACTAGTTGGGAAGTTTTGCTCTCTCTCTCTCTCTCTCTCTCTCTCTCTCTCTCTCTCTCTATATATATATATATATATATATATATATACTTGCCAAAGTCTAAATCTATGTCTTTACAGTCCTACACAAGGTCTTTAAAATGATTACATATAATTACCTCTTTCCCTATGAATTATGACACATTTTAGTACACATATGCGTTTTATATTTTGTGAATGTGTTCTTTTTAAAATAAATTACATGAGGAATTATTTTATTATTGAAATTTATGTTTGCTTAGTTTTGTCCACATAATTGTAACCAAATGCATTTCCTGCTGCCTGCTGCTTTGAAAGCCAATATTTGAGAGGCAGGTACTGATGTAAAGGAAAGTGGTTTTATTCAGGTCACCAGCAACCTGGAAGGAAGGTGAGGAAAGCCCATCTCAGCTTCTCAGGCATCCTGGCTAGTTTATATAGGGGAACTACAGGAAGAGGGGAACTAAGGAATTTCTGGAGATGTGCAGTTTCTCACCTCTGCTCTTGAGTGTTTCAGTATTACCTCCTCCTCATCATCATTTAGTTTCATTACTCCATTTGCAGTAACACTGCTGATATCTGGGAACAGGACATGCAGGCTGCATTTCTGCTGGTTCTGATGAGTTGCTGATGCTTGCCCAATTTCTTGTGATCAGGGTCATTTTTAGGTTAAACAGGAGCTGCAACTGCTGATGTCTATAAAATACTTACAATCAAATTTTAATACATGAACCTTCTATGAGTTTGTTAAGTAAGGCTTGTTCTATATTTACCACCTGATTAGTATATTATGTTTACTTCAATCACTATGATGTATTTAGTCTATTTTTATCCTACCATTCTATCTTCTAGTTTAGATATCCCATCTGGTAATTACGTTTCTTCTTAGCCAGTGTACATATTTTCAAATTTCTTTTGGTTAAAGTATATTATTGAAAATGTTATTTATTTATCTAAATATATATTTGATTTGTCCTCATTATAGAATTATAATTTTGCCAGGAATATAACCCTAGGCTAACATACTCTTTTAGCACATGAAATCTTTTATCCACTACCTATTGTCTTCCACTGTTGTTTTAAAAAATCAACTGTCAGTCTAATTGCTATCTTTTTAGGCAAATCATATTTTACCTGTGGATGATTTCATAATTTTTCCCCTTTGCCCCCTTTCTTCACTTTCATTATGGTGTGTCTTGTTTATCAGGCTTGATTAGGATTCATTTGCTTTTTAAATTTGTGTGTTGATGTCTTTCCTCAGTTCTGTCAAATACTCAGCAATTGTATAATTGTTTCTTTCAATTCTAGCCACCCTTGCTCCAACTCCAATCCCATGTTTGTTACATTTTTCTCACTCTATCATAGATCTTAACCTCTTTTCCCTTATTTTTAAAACCTTTCTTCTAAGCTGAATTCTAGAAAATTTCTTCAGGTATATCTCCTAGTTCAATTATTTTTCTTCAGCTAAGTTTTGATCAGTTAAACCACATTAATTGAATTTTAAATTATAATAGTTATGTTTTCACTTTCTAGAAAATTTACTTGGTCCTTAGTCCAATCTCCTAGGCCTTGATTTCTAGTATTCTTCTCTTTACTATTTTTCACTCTTTTTCTTTCCATGTTTTTTAACTTACTAAACATACTTATTTTATAATCCATTGTCTGATAACTCTAATATCTGATGTCTTATCCCTGATCAGTTAATTTTTGTATCTATTACCTCTTGCAACAGAAATGATCATCATTGTTACCATTTTTTTTTTATTGTGAGGCTTTCTCTGAAAGAACTGAAAGAATTTATTGATACCTAGGTTGAAGGTAGAGAGAGGATTTATCCAAAGAAGATCTACTTCCACTGGTTCTTGGATCCCTCACCTACCTGAAATGGCCTTATGCTAATGTATAGACTTAAAGCTTTGGACTATCCATTTGGTGCAAATTTGGGCTGCATACCTGTTTTAGGCCCAGCATGTTGTGTATATTCTAGGTGGAGATTTTTTCTCCTACCCAGCCCAAACCTGTAACACAAGACAGTCCTACAGCTTTCCCTTGAAAAGAGGAATGTAGGTTTACTCCCATTTCACATTTACATTGATGGGTAGCTATTTGGTTGCAGCTGACGTTTGTTTGTTTGTTTATTTGTTCTCCTTCAGGACAAGGGATATACTTCTTATGCTGGGCAGACTCCAGGTTTTGTCTCCTTTTCTTCATGTCCTGAAAAGCTATACACATTTAAGTTCAGGTTTATTTAGGTTTGGCAAATACTTTGTTTTGGAAATACCCACCTCATTTGTTCCCCTTTCTTTCAGAATTCCCACTTGCCAGGTCACTGCTGCATGTAACTAAAAAATATTTTTAAACACGATACCAGAATTTTTATTTGTTTTATGTGAAATAACCACTTAGATTTTGCCATCATGCTAGAGACAGAGTCTGGAATTGAGACTTTCCAAGAACATTAACTTATATCCCTATCTACCTTTTAAGTAACTTCATGTTGGCATAACATACCTTTAAATGGGAATGTTTTTTGTAACATTTCATAAATTAAGACTTAACACAATGTTATGGTGATTGTTCTGATCATAATATTATTACATGCTCACTACAGACACTAAATGAAATGGAAAAGTATCAATAAGAAAGTGATATCACCCTTACTCACACCATCCAGAAGAAACCATAACTCATTTGTTACATCTAACTTTTCCAGCTTTTGGTATGCTATCTTAGTTTTAAATAGATCAAAACACATTGCTTTAAATAGATTTCATTGAAAAATGATCATTCTTTTTTAAGGTGTAATTTAAAGGATAGCATTATTTCTCTTCCTTTCTATTCTGAGGTCATAGCAGATCAGTTAACTAACTGCTTGTAAGATAGACTACATTCCTCAGTCTAGTCTATCCTGCTAGATCTAATCAAAATAATTCACTCAGTGTGCAGATGGGAGGGGAAAGGAAGAGAAAGAGGCAACGAAGGGAAATAATTTAGTCAAAGAACTAGTATAAATGACCCATGGATATGGACAACATGTGGGACTGACCATGGGAGAGGGGATAGGAAAGCTGGGGCAGGGGAGAGCAGTGGGAAGAAAATGGGATAAATGTAATACAACAATAAAATAAAAAAAGAACAAACAGTTACTGCTTCCTAAAAAAAAGAAAAAGAGGGAAAGAAAAAAGCAAGAGAAAGAAAAAGAAAGAAAGAAAGAAAGAAAGAAAGAAAGAAAGAAAGAAAGAAAGAAAGAAGAAAGAAAGAAAGAAAGAAAGAAAGAAAGAAAGAAAGAAAGAAAGAAAGAAAGAAATCAAGAAAGAAATCAAGAAAGAAGGAAAGAAGGAAAGAAAGAAAGAAAGAAAGAAGGAAAGAAAGAAAGAAGGAAAGAAAGAAAGAAAAAGAAAAAAGGAAGAAAACCATGAGGGAGTAATAATTGAAGAAACAGTTCTTCTAGGTGAGAGGTGATAATGTGTGTAGCTATATAGCTATAAAAGACTAAGCCATGCAGCAAAGACATTGCCATCATTTAAATGCTACTAGTCTGTAGCATTTAAATGATGTAGCAAAAGTATCATCCATATTTTACAAATAAAAATGATGCAATATAAAAATTCAATTACAGTTAGGTAGTTCCCCATTAGCTCAGACCTCTGCAGGCTCACCTCTGAGATAAAGGTAGAATTATAGCCACTTCATACCCTAGGCAATGATCTGGATATGCCCATCTTGACTTTCTGTGATAGATAGGGACTTATGTCCAAGCTACTAAAATCTCTGAAAAAGACAAAAATCTCTACTTGATCCAAAATATTTTGGTCCATAACCATGGAATCCTCCCCACTAAAGCCTGGAAGAGTCCCAATATCCTGATTGGTGGAGATGTAAGGGGTGCAGGACACAGTGAAAGGATTCTGTAAAAAGAAGCTAAGCACACAGATGTCAAAAGGCAAGAAAACCATTTCAAGCTACTGTAGATGGACATTTGATCAGCCTGTTGAATAGAATCAGGACTCTATCCCCTTTCTCTAGACCTCAATGAGCCAGAAAATAAAGAGTCACTTAAAAAAACTTATTAAGCCCTGGCTGTTGTGGCTCAGTGGATTGGCACTGGCCTGGGAACCCAAAGGTCACTGATTTGATTCCCCAGCCAAGGCACATAACCAGGTTGCAAGCCATGTCTCCAGCCAGGTCCTTAGCTGGAGGCAGGTGAAAGGCAACCCTACATTGATGCTTCTCTCCCTTTCTTCCTCCCTCCCTGCCCTTGTCTCTGAAAATAAAGAATAAAATCTTTTTTAAAAAACCTTATTAAACAAGAAGTCCTATGTGGGTGTGAAGTGCTCTTTGACCCTTTATTTAGGGTGAGTAGGATCTCCTTCTATTGCAAAAAGCACAGGCTCTGGTCTCACAAAGACCTGAGTCTAAATGGTAACTTCCTGGCTATGTGCATTCACAGAGGCACTTAATATCTCATCTACAACATAGTGATGATAACATCTATCATTGCAGAGTTGCTAGAGAGACTGAAAATGACCTCTCTAATGCACCTGGCACAAGGTAAAAGGCAATGATTCCATCTGACTATGTAAGTCCATGATTTCTAGGACCATACCTCGATGATTATTGCTTCTAACATAGCTATGATATAATAGTTATCCTACCAGGAGTCCCTGAATGAATGGATAAAATAATCTGGCATAGAATGAATTAATCTTGGAAGACAGAGGCAAAAGGTACACTGCTGTCCCATCAACAAGCTTTCAGTGAGACCAACCTTGTTGATGATTTTAGACTGGGTTTCCTAACTACTCCAAGGATGAAAGTTGTCACTTCCCTGTCTGCCGCACCCTCAGGAACTTGAACTTGGTGGTGGCACCTTATTTCCATGCTTGTTGCCTGAGTCCTGACTCTGTCCAACAGACTGACAAGATGTCCATCTATACTAGCTTTTGATGTCCCCCACCTTCTTCTTTCCCCTTGCCATTGACTTCTCAGCCTATCCACCTGCTCCACTCATGTAGCCAGGATTCACCCCCTCCCACATACCACTCATGGAAAATAAGAACCAGATAGAATCAGAAGGGAGGAAACGTGCAGAGGTGGCAGAAGACATTGAAAGTTGAGCCCTGCTATGAAAAATGATCAAGTTGAGGCCCTGGCTGGTAGCACAGTGGATAAGGCACCAGCTTGTGAACCCAAAGGTTGCTGGTTCGATTCCCCAGCCAGGGCACATAACCAGGTTGCAAACCAGGTCTCCAGTCAGATCTGTGGCGGGAGGCAGGTGAAACGCAACCATACATTGATGTCTCTCTCCCTCTCTGCCTCTCTCCATGCCCCTCTTTCTAAAAATAATGAAATAAAATCTTAAAATATAAAAAAAAATGATCAAGTTGTGTTACTAGGAGGCAGATTTAATAAATTATAACAGTGAGTTCATAGGGCAATGTCAGGTAAATGAAATACTTAACACGGTGTTAAGTATTAACACCAGTAATGTTAGAATGCTTGCATTTATCAGTCTAAAGCACTCCCTGATGAGATGGCTGAATGGTTGAACATGCTGGAAGGCGTCTCTCTAAATCATGGTATCCTCTGGAGTCAGGGAAGGGAATCCTCTTTCCTGGTCTTCTCACGAAGGCTGAATTTACCCTTCAATCCAGAATGCTTTTTTCTAATTAACAAATAATGAGTTTAAGGACAACTAGTAAAGTACTCTCTTGCTCTCTCCCTCATGGACAGAATTTGCACGTGCTTCTTGCATGCTCCCTCCTCAAGTGGAAAAGCTTGTTAAAGCCCCTCTGCTTATCTCCCACTTTGCAAATTGGTATCTGAATGGAGGAAACAAAATAGGCATTCCCCAGCCTGATGGTTGGTTTACTTGTTCACAAAACTGGGATCAACTGCTTTGTCAACTTTCAGGTTTCCATTAGAGGCAAAAAAGAAAAAACAAAAGGAAAAGAAAAAATAAATCTTTATTCAGAATTCCCAGGCTCACATAAAATAGAATTGTTATTTTAAGACCAAACTGCTTAATCAATTCACAGCACTGTTATTAATTTATGTATTAAAAAGTTGGTATCCATTTCTAGACTATTTTCATTAGATAATTAAACAGTACTACCACTAAGGGAGACAAAGATGATTGAATTGTCACTATGTCTCAGCAGACTCCTCACTGGCTGACAAGTCTATCAACTGCAGACTTGCTGAGGGCTTGATTACTGCATGTGACACGGAGGGATATGGTTCCTGCCACCTGCTAGTCACTCTTGAGTACCTCCGCTGCTCCTCCTCACCACCCTCTGAACTCACCAAATATGCCTCCCACTTGTCAGAGAAAGCTGGAAACCAAACTGGAGGTGAGAAAGATGGCTCTTGGCACAAACAAATCATTGATCAGTTCTTTCAAACCTGGGATGAATTTGGGGGTTATTGGTCAATGCATTTAGGTTATAAAATGATCTAATTAACCAGACCCAGAGAGCATATATCTCCCCATGCAATAGTTCCAGAGCTTCTATGGTACTTCTGGTTGATAGAAATAGGGGATGCCAACTATGCTTCTATGCTTGGGGCCATGGCCAAATATCTATCCAAGGCTGGCTGGAATTTAGTCAGCTCTGGTATTTGCAAGCAACACAGGGCTTTGTCACAGACTCCAAAGGTCAAAAGCTAACAATTTTATTGGCTGCATCACTGAAATCTTTCTGTTTTGACTAGGAGCTGGCAAGAACTATATTCCCTTACTTTGCATAAATGGGCTGAAACAGCTGTTTTAAGATGTTCTCCTGGAATGGCAGATGATGGCAAACTATCAGCTGCCTTATTGCTCTTGGGGCCCTCAAGGCATTCTGGAACTGGCAGAGTTGTAAAACAAGTATATATGTGCATAGATATCCACTTGGACACTTGATTTATTCTTTGTATGCCCATTGGTTTGTTTCAAGATCCCCAAACAAAATAAAAATGGTTTATTGGCAACATGTGTCTCAGGAAAAGTCTGAGCTGTTACACACAAACTTCTGGAGTGTATTTATTTCTGATGTCCAATTTATCCTGTTCCTCTGGGAGTGCAGGGCAGTGCTCCTAGTCCCATGAAGTGGCCCCTGCTTTCCTGCTTATTTTGCTATGACTACTCCTAATCTCTTAATTTCTCTCATTATTGGCTCATTTTATAGCACTTCACCCCACCCTGTTTCTGAACCTCCTCCTTCCCAGAAGCCTATTGTCTATTCTCCATCCTCCTTTTCATAGGCTCCCCTTGTCAACTGATGCCTGTTGGCCTCAATTCTACAACAACAGGAATCTCCAATTTGGGATGCAATGAAGAAAGTTCAAACACCTCATCCTGTGATACAGGATGACTGTGAGGTGGCCTTGGGGTGAGCTGGTCTTTGGGCAAGACATTTCTTCTGATAAACAACTAGCTTCACTCTGGCCTTCTCCACCTGCTCTAGTCTACCCTACTCTATCCTGTATCCATCTGCTTCTCTCTGCTCCTGTGCTGGTCTGCTCTGATCTTCTCTGGCAAGATATCTTTGGTGTTTTATCTTCTTTGTTTCAGCTCCAGCTCAGGAAATACAAACTTCAGTCTTTGGAAAGAGAAAGTATGCTCTCAGCTAGAAAGGAGTAAACTTACATAGAAGTACCCACCCCAGTTCCCTGATTGGTCTCTCCTGATGCAAATAAAGACATCACATCCTCACAGTTGGGTCCAAAAAGCACTGTCCTGAATGGTCAGAATGAAGCTGCTCTGATTGGGCAGTAAAACATGGTGATAGGGATATTAGGGCACAGCGCTGATTGAATGGGGGAAAACCTTAGTCCTATTGGTTGAAATACAATTCAAAAAGCTCTTTTATGAGGTCCGGCTCTGATGACAGAAACACAATGCAGGCAGGCAGGCAGGCAGGCAGTTCAGTGCCAGAGGCAGGCAGCTTAGTGCCGACTTCTCCTTGAATTGCAGTTTGTGTGAGAGTCCCCTGTGTAGAAATGGGTGCTAGGTTCTGGCTTTTTGGTTTGTTTCATTTAAAATATATTTTTTTTAATTTTTGTAATCCAGTTAAGCCACCATAGGCACCAGGAGTCCTCTTGGTAGGTATCATCTTTCTTTGTTTATATCTTTCCAGTATTTGATCTTGTCGAAACCACATCTCATAACTACGAGATCTGTCCCGAAAGTATCAAGCCAGTACCAACAAAATTTAAAATAGTTTGTGTGGCCAATATTTTGGGGACAGATCTTATATATAAAAAATAATCAAGAAAAATTCTCATAGGAAAAGTGAATAGTTTAAAATGTTCCTATATAATAACATGCTACTGGTATCCAGTTGAAAAAAGTCAGTAAATATTCTTCACCTCTTTGAATTCAGAGGAATGGAGGCCTTGATTTTTGAGAGGACAGTGTATCCCACAGGTGATGGACCAGTGGGCCTTTCTTCTGAGAGGCAGAAACCTATACAGATGAGGTTGAAAGGCTGGGAAGTGATGGGGCATTCTTGGTTTACTTCTACAGGCCAAATAGATAAAACTGTTACCACATCTAGAGTTCCAAGACAGCTCCAAAGCCCTTTATTAACCAGAGTGACCCACACAGGCCAGCAGTGGCCTGCTTACCAAGCTATTTACGAAAGGAGATCCCTCAAGGCACAATGATATCCCATTATCTTTCAAGCATCCCGTACCTACCCTGATCACCAAAGACGATGAGGAGAGTAAAATGACAAGGAGGCTGTGATTGGTAGCCATGTTGGATAGCTTTTTTTTTTTTTTTCCTACCAGAAGGTTTTTTTGGTCAGAGAAAGAATGTGAAAAGAAAGAATGTATAAGTTATAGACCTAGTTTTTAAGTCAAAAGCCAAGCAGAGAGGAAAAAACAGCAACACTGACATTTCTGTTGTGTGCAATGCTAGTGGACACTATATTTTTTTTCACTAAATTGTCACAATGATCCCAATTTTTAGGTGAGGAAACAGAGGCTGACAGTGTTATATACCTTGCTGGCTACAAGTAAATGCTAGAGCTGAGATTTTAACTCAGGATTGCTTGCTCCCAGAGTCTTTCTTTCCATTGTCTGAGGGCCAGCATGTCAAGAATCCAGGTCCCAAAGGCATAGGGCACAGTGAAAGAGAATTTGGTGTCATTGGGGTTTCAAGTCAGCTTATTATAAGTGTTTGCAGGCATTCATTCTGAAGGTTGGCACAAAAGGAATTGTCTCACACCCTTAGACAGGAAAGAGCTGAGACAATAGTCCCATGCTCTCCCGCAGGGACAAGCATAAGGGGGTTCACAGGGAAGCTGCTACCCCTGCTACAATGGGAAGAAGTGGTCAGGCAGAGCTAAGGTCAACTAGACAGACCAAGTTATTTGGCTTTAAGTATCCAGGAGTTACTGAAACTGGCAATAAAATCCTATTGGTTTCTACATAGCAGGTTATTGTTACAAGTGATTCTAGCAAAAATTAATGTGTGTACTATTCCTTTAACCAACCAAAAAAATTAACCACTATTAGTGAATGAGTGATTGTGCTGAACAATGAAATATGTTTAAAATATAGCACAGAGCCTATTAATTTCTTATAAACTTAGCTCGAAAACAAACTGAAAATTTCAAATTTGATAGCAAATTATATTTAATAGAAAAATAATGTAACAAGAGAAAATTGGTCTAAAATTCTAGATTTTATTACTTAAGTTCAAGATATAGGAGGTGATGTTTAGTTAAAGCCATGCTAAATATTTCTCTTATGGGGGATACACAAAATCTACCACGTCATGATGTTCTTCTGGTAGTTAGGAAATTATATGTGAAGTTATATTTTTACAGCTTAAGACTTAATAGATTTAAAATAGGATATTATTTCCAACTCTTTGGAAAAGATACAAGCAGACACAACCTAGTATTTTAACAAAAAAAAAAAAAAAAATACAGCCTTAGTGAAGAGCCATAAAAAACAGTAAGATTTTAATGACAAGGGACAATAAGAATTTAATTTATATATACAATATGATTTAAAATTTAATATGTGTGCATGTGTGCGCATGCATGTGGGCAGGGAAGTTAGAAAAATATACCCCCAACACAGGCCAAAGGTTTTTGGCTTCTATAAAATATGTTGCTTTTATATTTAGAGAAAACAAGCTATAACATCCACCAACAACACCTCCAATGGGTAGATAGCCACCAACAACACCCTCGATGGGTAGACAGTCATCCGGTCTATCACCTAACCAAACCCTTGGTAAGATGTAGGAAGCTGGTCAGTGTGGGGTCTTCCCCAATAATTCCATCAGCAGGATACTTGCTAAGCCTACCCTCCTCTGATCCCAGGAACTCATCAGAGAACATGGATTCAGGTTTTCGTTCTTGTTCATTTAAATTGTATGTAAGGTGCTTACTTAACTTCTATTTGTCTAATGACATTTATACCTTAATAGGTCTATATGACTTAAACAAGTAACTTTCTAATGATGGGAATTCAAGAAGCAGAAGAAATACATTTGTGTGGAGCACATCGCTTAACCCTCTGCACCAGGGTCAACTCATCCATGTGGCATAGCAGGCACAGTGCCCAGTCCCGCTATAGCTTTAGGGGCCCATTAAAATTATTGAATTATGAATTATTTTAAAATCAGAAGAAAAACTGAATATAATAACAAACATAAAATAATGAATTCAGCCTGTATCATATTTATCTTATACCAATACAGTCATACAATATAAATCTTAATCTTTTTAATGGAATAAGAGGCACATGGAGGCAGAAATGCCTAGGGCTCATAAAGTCATAATGCAGCCTGCCGTGAATTCATAGCACACTGAATTCATTGCACCCCTGAACCAATAGCAACTCTCAGCTGATAGGCCACTAAACCCATAGCATTGCAAGTTCATGGCACCCCTGAGCTCACAGCATCCTTGAAATCATAGCCTCATAAATCAGAGCTCCTGATCTCATAACACCAGTGAACTCATCCCCTTTGAGCTCATAGCATCTCTGGGCTCATTGCAGCCCAAAACTCATAACACCCTTGTAATTATAGGACCCCAGAGCTCATAGCATTTATGAACTCATAGCACCCCTAAAGCATCACACTCATCTCTCAGCACCTCTAAGCTTGTATCACCCCTGACTTGTAGCACCCTACTATATCCTGTCATGCCTGAATCATTAGGTAGCCCTGTCCTAAGTTATTATTCAAATAACTAATCAATGGCAGAAAATGCCACATTTACTGGGAAATTGGTTTTATTGATCTATATAAACAATGTTGTTTGTGTTCTAGTTTTATGTGAGAAAAGATTGTAACACTTTTTATTGTATTGTATATTGTCTTACACAGAACTAAGTACACATATGAACTGCCATCAAAAAACCTGAATTTCAGAGTCAGGAGAATTTGACCCAGGATCTAACTTTGTGGGTATTACTTAGCTGACCTTAGGCTCAATTTCCTAGCTGCTAAATGAGGATAACATTTATTTTTAGAGTTTTCATAAAGTTAATATGAAACAAATGCAAAGTACTAGCACTTATTTGGAAAAACAGTATTCACTCAATAAATGGTTGCACAGCAGATCACTTAAAAGCAACGTCTGAGACCTGGCCTATTTCATATTAATGGTATTTCTGGAGTTTATTTAGTTTAATGGGCAAGGCTGTAATGACTAGAATGTAAAAGACACTTGCCCAAAGGATGTGTTTAATAATGTGAGAATTAAAATTTTGTAGGAAATGAATGCCTGTGGAAGATATATTTGGCTTTAAAATGCTTTATATTTATGACTCTATCATGTATAACAATTAAATCACCTACTAAAATTCAATAATCATTTTGCATAAACCAAAAATATGTGGGTTTGCTTAAAATGTGAAAAATAAGCCAGTATATATAAAAAAAAACATATACTCACATAGATTTGTTCAGCCATCATTTTTGGATCCACAACTAATCATTGAACACTTACTTTTTGTGTTTCGAGTTACTGAGGAGTCATTAGTGAGCAAGACAAAGTCTCTCTCCTCATGGACCTTACCTTCTCTGGGGAGAGGGAGAAAACCAACAAGGAAATTGCATGGTAGTGATGTGTTCCTGAAAGTTCATTACATCATTTTGCATTATAACTATTATACACTGATTCAGATAATATTAATTGCTATGGAGAAGAAAAAATTTTAGATGAACAGTACAGAGAGTAATACGTGATGGAGCGGTTGCAGAAGAGGTAAGTTTTGATGAAATGTTCAGAGAAGTCAAGAGTATATCTCACTCACTCTTTCTCCTCCATGGTGCTAAGGACAAAGTCTGTGGCACTAGAGGCACTCCAGTTTTACTAAGTCAATGCTATCAGTATTATGAAAATACCTAGTAGGACTGACATGCTGTGATATTTCTAAATTGTTTTTTAAAGTTAATTTTATTATTTTATTACACCCATCCCCTTTTTCCTCCCCTCTGTCCCCTTCCCCACCCACCCACTCCCACACAAAGTCAATCCCACTTGTTGTTCATGTCCATGGTTCTTCCATGCTAGTTCCTTGACTAAACTGCTCCGCCTCTTTGCCTCTTCCTCCGCCCTTCCCCCTCCCCTCTGCCCACTGAAGGTCTACTCATTGTATTCATGTATCTGGTTCTGTCTTGCTTCTTTGTTTTGTTCATTATTGTCCTGAAATGGGTGAGATCATATGGTATTTGTCTTTCAATGACTGGCTTATTTCACTAAGCATAATACTTTCTAGTTCCACCCATGTTGTTGCAAAGGTTAGGAGTTCCTTCTTTCTTTCTGCTGTGTAGCATTCCTTTGCTTAAATGCACCAAAGATGTTTTTTTTTAATTTTATTGTTGTTTTCCATCCATCCCCTTTGTACTCCCTCTTTTCTTTTCCCCACCTACCCACTCCCCCACAAAGTTAACCCCACTTGTTGTCCATATTCATGGTTCTTCCATACTAGGTTCTTAACTAAACTGCTCCCCTTCTTTGACTCTTCCTCCAACCACCACCCAACCCCTTTCCCCTTGCCGAATGAAGGTCTATTCACTGTATTCATATATCTGGTTCTGTTTTGCTTGTTGTTTGTTTTGTTCATTATTGTCCTGTAATGGGTGAGATCATATGGTATTTGTCTTTCACTGACTGGCCATTTCACTAAGCATAATACTTACTTTTTTTTTTTTTTAATTTTATTGTTGTTGTATCACATCCATCGTCTTTTTGCTCCCCTCTGTCCCCCTCCCCTCTCACCCATTCCCCCCAAAGTCAATCCCACCTGTAGTCCATGTCCATGGTTCCTTTATACTAGGTTCTTGTCTAAGCAGCTTCCCTTTCCCCCGACCATTGAAGGCCTATTCATCGTATTCATATTTTTGGTTCTCTTTTGGTTGTTGTTAGTTTTGCTCATTATTGTCCCGTAATGGGTGAGATCATATGATATTTGTCCTTCACTGACTGGCTTATTTCACTAAGCATAATACTCTCCTGTTCCATCCATGTTGTTGCAAAGGGTACAAGTTCCTTCTTTCTTTCTGCTATATAGAATTCCATTGTGTAAATGGACCAAAGTTTTTTGATCCAATCATCCACTGATGGGCACTGAGGCTGTTTCCAGCACTTGGCTATTGTAAATAGTGCTGCTATGAACATAGGTGTGCATAGGTTCTTATGAATTGGTGTTTCAGGATTCTTTGGGTATAGTCCAAGTAGTGGAATTGCTGGATCAAAAGGCAGTTCCATTTTTAGTTTTTTAAGGAAATCCCATACTGTTTTCCAGCCAAATTTCCCACCAACAGTGTATGAGGGTTCCCTTTGCCCCACATCCTCGCCAACACTTGTTGTCTGTTGATTTGCTGATGATGGTCATTCTGACAGGTGTGAGGTGGTATCTTATTGTAGTTTTAATTTGCATCTCTCTGATAACTGGTGATGTTGAGCTTTCTTTCATATGCCTCTGGGCCCTTTGTATATTTTCCTCAGTGAGTTGTCTGTTCAGGCCCTTTACCCATTTTTTAATTGGGCTGTCTGTCTCCCTGGTGTTGAGTCACATTAGTTCTTTATATATTTTGAAGATCAGACCCTTGTCTGAGGTATCATTGGCAATTATGTTTTCCCATACAGTTGGTTCCCTTTGAATTTTGCTGATATTTTCTTTAGCTGAACAGAAACTTTTCAATTTGATATAGTCCCATTTGTTGATTCATTCTTTGATTTCCTTTGCTCTTGGTGAAGTATCAGTAAACATATTTTTGCGTAGGATATCCGAAAGTTTACTGCCTATATTTTTCTCCAGGACCTTGATGGTGGCACTGCTTATGTTTAAATCCTTTATCCATCTTGAGTTTATTTTGGTGTATGGTGTAAATTGGTGGTCTAGTTTTATCTTTTTTTTTTTTTTAAAGACTTTATTTTATTATTTTTAGAAAGAGGGGAAGGGAGAGAGGCAGAGAGGGAGAGAGACATCAATGTATGGTTGCATTTCAACTGCCTCCAGCCACAGACCTGACTGGAGACCTGGTTTGCAACCTGGTTATGTGCCCTGGCTGGGGAATTGAACCTGCGACCTTTGGGTTCACAGGCCAGCGCCTTTATCCACTGTGCTACCAGCCAGGGCTAGTTTTATCTTTTTATGTTGCTGTCCAGTTCTCACAACACCATTTGTTGAAGAGACTATTTCTACTCCATTTGATGTTCCTTCCCCCTTTGTCAAATATTAGTTGACCATAGAGACCTGGGTTAATTTCGGGGCTCTCTATTCTGTTCCATTGATTTATATGTCTATTCTTATGCCAGTACCAGATAGTTTTGATGACAGTAGCCTTGTAGTATTGTTTGAAGTCCGGTATTGTGATACCTCCTACCTTGTTCTTCTTTCTCAAGATTGCTGTGGCTATTCGTGGGCATTTTAGGCTCCATATAAATTTTTGAAGTATTTTTTTCTATTTCTGTGAAGTCTGTCATTGGTATTTTAATTGGGATTGCATTGAATATGTAGATTGCTTTGGGTAGTATGGACATTTTAATGATGTTAATTCTTCCCATCCATGAACATGGTATATGTTTCCATTTATTTGTGTCTTCCTTGATTTCTTTCTTCATTGTTCTGTAGTTTTCTGAGTACAGGTCTTTTACCTCCTTAGTTAAGTTGATTCCTAGGTACTTCATTTTTCTTATTTATATCTTTATTTTTTTTTTAATTTTATTGTTGTTGAATTACATCCATCCCCTTTTTGTTGCCCTCTGTTCCCCTCCCCACCCACCCATTCCCCCCAAAGTCAATCCCCCCTGTTGTCCATGTCCATAGTTCCTTTATACTAGGTTCTTGTCTAAGCTGCTCCCCTTTCTTGCCTCTGCCTCCACCCTCTTGCCTCTCCCCAATCCCCTTTTCCCCTGACCACTGAAGGCCTATTCCTTGTATTCATATACTTGGTTCTGTTTTGCTTGTTGTTAGTTTTGCTCATTATTGTCCCATAATGGGTGAGATCATATGATATTTGTCCTTCACTGACTGGCTTATTTCACTAAGCATAATACTCTCCTGTTCCATCCATGTTGTTGCAAAGGGTACAAGTTCCTTCTTTCTTTCTGCTATATAGAATTCCATTGTGTAAATGGACCAAAGTTTTTTGATCCAATCATCCACTAATGGGCACTTAGGCTGTTTCCAGCACTTGGCTATTGTAAATAGTGCCACTATGAACATAGGTATGCATAGGTTCTTATGAATTGGTGTTTCAGGATTCTTTGGATGTAGTCGAAGTAGTGGAATTGCTGGATCAAAAGGCAGTTCCATTTTTAATTTTTTATGGAAACCCCATACTGTTTTCCACAGTGGCTGCACCAGCCTACATTCCCACCAACAGTGTATGAGGGTTCCCTTTGCCCCACATCCTCGCCGACACTTGTTGTTTTTGATTTGCTGATGATGGCCATTCTGACAGGTGTGAGGTGATATCTTATTGTGGTTTAATTTGTATCTCTCTGATGACTAGTGATGTTGAGCATTCATTCATATGCCTCTGGGCCCTTTGTATATTTTCCTCAGTGAGTTGTCTGTTCAGGTCCTTTGCCCATTTTTGAATTGGGCTGCCTGTCTCCCTGGTGTTGAGTCACATTAGTTCTTTATATATTTTGGAGATCAGACCCTTGTCTGAGGTATCATTGGCAATTATGTTTTCCCATACAGTTGGTTCCCTTTGAATTTTGCTGATGTTTTCTTTAGCTGAACAGAAACTTTTCAATTTGATATAGTCCCATTTGTCGATTTGTTCTTTGATTTCCTTTGCCCTTGGTGAAGTATCAGTAAACATATTTCTCCGTAGGATATCCAAAAGTTTACTGCCTATATTTTTCTCCAGGACCTTTATGGTGGCACTGCTTATGTTTAAATCCTTTATCCATATTGAGTTTATTTTGGTGTATGGTGTAAGATGGTAGTCTAGTTTTATCTTTTTGTATGTTGCTGTCCAGTTCTCCCAACACCATTTGTTGAAGAGACTGTTTTCACTCCATTTGATGTTCCTTCCCCCTTTGTCAAATATGAGTTGACCATAGAGTCCTGGGTTAATTTCGGGGCTCTCTATTCTGTTCCATTGATCTATATGTCTATTCTTATGCGAGTACCATGCTGTTTTGATGACAGTAGCCTTGTAGTATTGTTTGAATCCGGTATTGTGATACCTCCTACCTTGTTCTTCTTTCTCAAGATTGTGGTGGCTATTCGTGGGCATTTTAGGCTCCATATAAATTTTTGAAGTATTTTTTCTATTTCTGTGAAGTCTGTCATTGGTATTTTAATTGGGATTGCATTGAATATGTAGATTGCTTTGGGTAGTATGGACATTTTAATGATGTTAATTCTTCCCATCCACGAACATGATATATGCTTCCATTTATTTGTGTCTTCCTTGATTTCTTTCTTCATTGTTCTGTA
>PVIW01009833.1:0-37463 GCA_004026585.1 Noctilio leporinus
AGATCATATGATATTTGTCCTTCACTGACTGGCTTATTTCACTAAGCATAATACTCTCCAGTTCCATCCATGTTGTTGCAAAGGGTACAAGTTCCTTCTTTCTTTCTGCTATATAGAATTCCATTGTGTAAATGCACCAAAGTTTTTTGATCCAATCATCCACTGATGGGCACTTAGGCTGTTTCCAGCACTTGGCTATCGTAAATAGTGCCACTATGAACATAGGTGTGCATAGGTTCTTATGAATTGGTGTTTCAGGATTCTTTGGGTATAGTCCAAGTAGTGGAATTGCTGGATCAAAAGGCAGTTCCATTTTTAGTTTTTTAATGTATTTCTTTTTTAAGGTTTTATTTAAGAGAGAAGGGAAGGAAGAGTGGCAGAAACAGAGAGAGACATCAATGTATGGTTGCCTTTCACCTGCCTCCAGCTACAGAGCTGGCTGAAGACCTGGCTTGCAACCTGGGTATGTGCCCTGGCTGGGAATTGAACCAGCACCAATCCACTGAGCCACACCAGCCAGGGCTGTATTATGTGTATTTTCCTACAATTAAAAATATTTATGAGTCAACACAGCACCTACCAAAGTGACCAACCATCAAAGTCTGCTGCAACATTAAACTTTATTTAAATTAATTAATTTATTTATTTTAAAGATTTTATTCATCATTTTCAGACTGAAAGGCAGGGAGGGGAAAAAAAGGGAGAGAAACATCAATGTATGATTGCCTTTCACCTGCCTCCAGCTACAGACCTGGCTAGAGACCTGGCTTATTAAACTTTACTGATTAGTTGTCAGACTAATATATATTTGCACATATATACTTGTTTATATCTTGTTAAATTTTAAACACAACTTGATAATGTAGACCTGTCTAAATACTACTTTGATATGCTACTATAATCCACTTGACTATCACAAATGTGTATCACTATATACAAAATCATCACTTTTTTAATTAAAAAAACTTTTTAAAGATTTTATTGATTATTTTTAGAAAGAGGGAAGGGAGGGAGGAAGAAAGGGAGAGAAACCTCAGATGTATGGTAGGTAGCCTTCACCTGCCTCCAGCTGGGGACCTGGCTAGAGACCTGAGTAGAGACTTGGCTTGAATCCTGGTTATGTGCCCTGACTGGGAATCGAACCAGCAGCACTTGGGTTTACAGGCCGGTGCTCAATCCACTGAGACACACCAGCCAGGGATAACACAGACTTTAAAATCATCACTTAGTACTTTGAAAAAACAAAATGCCTTTTATGTATTTCAGTGAAGGGGAAAACCTAGTTCTTATCTTTTATTTCCAAGGAAGGAGAGTAATAAGGAGAATCAAATCCAGGCAGAATATGTATTTGCCTGCTGCACAAAACAAGTGGTGTTATCAGAAAATAAAACCATTGCCTCCCCTTGCCACATCATCAAGAAACACTACAAAAGACTAGAGGAAACAAGGAATTCCTCTACTACAGAGGAAAACACTGCCTTCTGCATGTCAATTAGGGTTCAGTGGGATATCTGCCACAGCTGCCAATCTGCCAAAAACAGGAAAATTACCTTCTTTTTTCCCAAATATGAATTCATCACCTGTGGTTTAGCTGAGTTTACATGACATCATTTTCATCTTTGTTCTCTAGAACACATCCGAAGTACCATGGCTGAGCCTTAGGTTTTTCAGGCCCAATTTTAAAACCCAGAAATGTTCAACCTGTTAGTTATCTAAAGGCAGGTGTGAGATCATGCACAGCCAGTGCAATTGATGAAATTACTTTCAAATGGCATTCAAGTCTGATCCCATTTACATACAGTGAGTTAGAAGGTCTGCGCTTTAAAATGTCATTCCAGATATAGTGAACTCCTAATGACTACACTAACTAAAGATGCCAAAGAAGAAATCCCAGCAAATATTCTAACAGTTGTAATATTAAAAATAAAAATTTAAATGCTCTCATGTTTGCTTAATTTTTGAAACAGAATAAAACTAATTAATGCAATGCATTCATTATTTAATGCATATCACTTTTTCATTAACCATGAAATAGTCTATACTTCCCACTTTATATATTGCATCAAGCACTGTAACTAATATAATTCTATGGACTACTAGAATAATCAAATATTGCCATCTCATTAAACATTATTGAAAATGGAATCATAGCATTTATTTCTTAATAAATGCAACTATTCTTTCCCTTTCAAAATAATCTTAGACAAGTGCATTTGCTGTATATGCTGCACCTTGAAGAACAAGAACACTCAAATGTCAAAAGAGTAAGTCATAGTGACTCAATGCTTTCCAGGCAAATGAGCAGATTATGACTATTAGGTATCCTCAGGCTCCAAGTATTTTCTCTTTCAGAGTCAAGCATATAAACAGTTACTGAGGGCAATAATCATCACATTTTCACATACCAAAAGATTCAATTACAGCACATAGTGGCACAAACCTTGAGTACAAGGTGAGTACATTAAGCAAATCGGGGCAAAGCTATTACTACCATAATTAAATATTAGCATGAAACCCAGCAGATATACAGCACTAACATTTCCATTTCTAAATAGCATTAGCAATAACCTCACAAAAAGGGACAGAAGTTCCTGTGTAAAAATTTAGTACATGAAATACTTCAATGATGGCCCTGAAACATCCAAAATGTGTATCTGTCCAGAATACAAGCTAAAATGTAATAGTCCAGAATTATTTTCTGTATAATTAGAAACCTATCTTCTTTACCTAATCTTTTATTTAAATACCAAAGCTTTCACACCTTTACATTGAAAGAAGTTAAACAGTTTGGTCAACTATATATTCAAAGTTATCTAGAAGGGAAAGCTCTTGTCAATGGATATCCAGTATGATTTTTGTATCTGACAATGCTAGATGTAGTAAGAAAACAAAAACCCCCTACAAACTATTTTTAGATCCTTGCCAAGCTGGTTAAACAAACATGCTTGCAATGTAACATGACTCCCCTGGTACTTACTCTGCCGAGAATAAACAGACATATGCAGGCTCAATCACATGAGACAGGTTTAGAAAACAACTGAGTCACCCACCAATAATCTTCCTCCACCCAGTAACTCTGGAATTTTCTGCCTTACCGCAACACTTGGCTTCTTCTCTAGTTCCCACTAATGAGTTACAGTTCCCTGAAACCTTTCCCTCAATAACACCAACCAGTTTTATGATAAAGCTCATTTTAGGCCATCACATGGTTAACCCCTAACCCTAACCAACACACCGGGTGACCATGACAATAAAAAATGTTGACAAACAAAACCAGGAGGCTAACTGATTAGACTAGCAAACCTCCCTTCTCAATAGGCTGGGTCTGCTGTGGAGAAAAACACATCTCCCCAGTTGACCTGGAAGTGAACACAGTTATCACTGCACTGTCCATACCCATACAGCTTATGCTTCCCCCAGCCATGACCAACACATCCCCCAGGACCCCACCCCCTCAAAATAAAAAAATAACAAAGCATCCCTGAATGGTGTAGTCTATGCTCTGGACTTCTACACAAATAACAAGGCCTTAAAGCAAAACTGCATCAGATTTTCCTTCCTTTGAGGATGTTAATTGAGTATCACCAATGGAAAAATTAGGCACATAGAAACTTTTCACTCAAACTGGAATGAAATAAACCCTCAAACCACACATTATTTAAAATGCAGCAATCAAACGATCCTTTCCTTTCAGCATCAACTGGAAGTGCTGGAAATAAAGTTGAGAAAGAACTGGTTATTGTGCTCAGGGATTTACAATTTATCTAACTGAACTGTAATAGAATACAGAAAGTGCAATTAGGAGGGTGAATAACATGCCAAGAAGCTAAGCAAAAATTAATTAATTCTTCCTGGGAGAAGATATCCAGAGAGCCTCCAGAGGAAACAGTTCACAGAGATAGATGGGTGAGCACGCAGTTGAACGTACATACAGAACAAAGCGTAAAGCAGACGCACAAAGCCCTGGAAAAGTGTGGCACGTCTGCTTGACCCCTGATCAGGTTAGTAACGCCACAGCATAGAGGTAGGTGAGGCTGAGTGAGGTCAAAGCTACAACAGCCTTATTTATTTCCTTCAAACACATTCAGTTTATTTTCTCTTAATGTCTTTGCATTAGCTGTTTTCTCAACTTAAGATGAAAAAGTGATCAATTCAACTGTATTACGGCACATTTTAGTTGTTAATGAAATCCCAAGTACGAAAGCGTTAAGTACAATTGGTCCTTACACACAGGTTTGAAGAAACAGGTCCCTTATACATGAATCTTTTCAATAAATTCTATAACTGTATTTTCTCTTCCTTATGATTTTTAATAATATTATCTTTTCACTAGCTTAATTTAAGAATACAGTATATAGAACATATACAGGCCCTGGCTGGTGGCACAATGGATAAGGTGCCAGCCTGCAAACCCAAAGGTCGCTGGTTCAATTACCAGCCAGAGCACATAACCAGGTTGCAAGCCAGGTCTCCTACCAGGTCCTTGGCTGGAGGCAGGTGAAAGGCAACCATACACTGATGTCTTTCTTCCTCTCTCTCTTCCCCTCTCTCTCAAAATAATGAATAAAATCATTAAAAAAAGAAAAGAAAAAGAAAAAGAAAGAAAGAAAAAGAATATTTACAAAATACGCATAAATTGACTATTTATGTTATCAGTAAGGCTCCTGGTCAACAGCAGGCTATTAGTAGTTAAGTTTCTGGAGAGTAAAAAGTAGTATCTGGATTTTCAGCTGCATGAGGTTCAATGGTCAATTGTAACTGGACATGTACATACAGGGAAGAGTCAACTACAATGATAAAGGAATCAGGTCCATAAAACCCACAGTCCTTGCATGAGAGTGGATGATTTCACCTCATTTGAAACAAACGTTCTTGACTGAGACAGGCAAAAGAAAATGAACTTTACAAGCAGAAAGATGGAGTTTCTGAAGACTAGGATGTAAACTCCCTTTATTGAGAGTCTGCGAACTGCAGGCACATATCTACTTCGATTACACAAAACCTCTAGGAAATAAATCATTTTAAAAATAAGAAAATGGGTTAAGAGAAAATAATGTCCTGTGTGAACCTCAATTTCTTGACACCAAAGGAAAGCAGAGGTGAACAAATGCAAGTATGAATCAAAATACCTATTAAGGTAAAACTCAAGAAAATGTTTACCTGAAAGAAAAAGGAGGGGATGGGGAAGAGAGCTTCAAAGGCAGCGGTAAATGATTTCGTAGGTGAGAGGCAGCCAGTTATTTTATTGGAACAGTAGTACCCCTTTTATCCATGGTTTCATGTTCAGCAGTTTACAGGTACCCATGGTCAACCATGATCCAAAAATATGAGATGGAAAAGTTTAGGAAGAAACAATTTATGTTTGAAACTGCACCCAGCATGATGTCCCAGTCCCTCCAGCTCCATCCTACCAATGTGATGAGGCCCTTTCAGTGTATCCACTTACTCACTACCCACTAAGACAATTACCTGGGTTATCAGAGGTAGCACAATGCTTTTGTTCAAGTTACCCTTTTTACCTTTATTTTACTTAATAATGGCCCCACAATACAATCCAATTCTGACAATTTGATTATGCCAAAGAAGCTGTAAAGTGCTTTTGGTAAAAATGTATGTATGTATGTACAAGAAAAAGAAGTGCAAATAGGGTTTGGTGCTATCCATGGTTTCAGGCATCCACTGGGGGTCTCAAAATGCATCCCCTTGTGGATAACTGGGGGACTACCGTATTCTTTCTAATTGAACTATAGATTTTTATAAGATTATCTATTTCCTGGTAATACTTAAAACAGTAAGTGCTTCCAAACAACAAAGAAGGATTAGAAATGGTGAAGCAGGGTTACCACAATGCATAACTTCAGTAACTGTACAGTGTACATAGTCTGTGGGCTGCTGGTAACCACCTGGTGTGGGTGAAAAAAACAGTGCAGGATGTAACAGGAAATCAGTTCAAGATGACTAACAGAATTTTCAATTAGCTATGCTACAGCTTTAGTACAGTGTAGTCTAGCTATACCAAGAAATCATAAAATTTTTATAAAGCCATTTGACACAGGGATTTGAATTTCTATACCTGAACAATTCATCCTGGGAGCCAGAATAGAGAAAACACCTGCTAGGTTAGACTGATTCAAGGATGGGAACTGACAAAATACATAAATTGAGGAAATAGAGAAAATAATGATTAATAATAGGATCAAAGCTAAACAAGAGGAATATAAAAGCAGGAAGAGACTTGTCATATTGAAGCTACACAGGGATTACAGAATGAAAGGGTTGCAGTCTGAAAAACAGGTACAATAGGACTGACCATGGGAAAGGCCGAAGCAGGAATCTCTGGTCAGAGAAATTTAGATTTCAAGGTCAGTAATAGTGCAAATAAAGACCAGATCTGGATCAGCAGTCTTCAACAGAAACATATATCACATAATTAATTTAAAAATTTCTGGTAGTCACATTAGAAGAAGAGGTAAAATTAATTTTAGTAATATGTTATTTAACCCAATAATGCCCCAAACTTCAACTTGTAGTCAATATAAAAACTAAGATATCTGGTGTATTTTACACTATATAACATCCCGATTTGTCCAAGCTGAACTTAATGCAAATGAGGACCTGGAGAGAGCAGTGAACAGAGGGCCAGAACAATGCTGAGCATGCCTCCAAGTTATAAAGAATGAATGACATCCACTTGAAAGGTAGATACAGTAGTGCTACCTAAATTTCTGGAGAGTGAGGAGGTTGAAGGCGGGTGAGAGAGTTCAAGGAAGAAACCTGGACTGAACCCAGTAACAGGGTGTTAGCAACGATTCTATAAGCACTCTGTTATATAATGAAAGTATATGAAAATAAGCAAATAAACAGTAGAAGCCAAGTTTCCTGATCCTAGGCCTAAGCTTCTTCTAGAGGTTAGAATATAGCCATATAAACGGTGAAATAATCATTTCAAAGAAATAAATGGTTTAAATACAAGGTTGGCACCCTGGCTGGTGGTACAGTAGATAAGGCACCTACTTGGGAAAAAGGTAGCTGGTTCCATTCCCCAGCCAGGGCACATAAGCAGGTTGCAAGCCAGGTCTCCAGCCGGGTCTGCGGCTGGAGGCAGGTGAAAGGCAACCATACATTGATGTCTCTCTCCCTCTCTGCCTCTTTCCCTTCCCCTCTCTCTAAAAATAATAAATAAAATCTGTTTAAAATAATAAATAAATATAAGGTTGGCAATGTATAAGAAAAGTAAATACTTTGCTTAAACTCTATGAGGCGGCTTTTTCCAAATAAGCTCATTTGTACCTAGTATACAGAGTACACTGTACAAATATCTGGCACCCAAATATGTGAGGGAAGAATGGTCTTTTAAGAAAATTTTGCTGCTTATTCAAACAGACCATCTTTAAAATCTAATTAAATAGGAAACATATTCAATAAAACATATTCAATAAAAGTTTTAAGAATAGGTTTGAAGAAAAGTCAAACACATAAATCCACAACAAATCTACATAAACTCATATATATTATTTAAGCCACCTCTAACTTTCTCTGTCAGCCAAACATTGGAATATGAGGCCTGTCCCAAAGTATCAAGCCAATGTCAATTAATTAATTAAAATAGTTTACGTGGCCAATACTTTCAGGCATTGTCCTGCAGAACATTCAATTTCTTAAATTTTTCATTCTCAGAAAAATCCAGCAAAATGTTCAACATAAAAGATGAAAAACAGTATCATCTCTCCAGATAGATCCTCATTAGGTTTGTCTTATTACAGGTTGATCTTCAGCAGAATCATTCATTCCTAATGACATCACTCATCTAATAATTAAAAATATGTACATTATATATCAAAGTCTGTCTAATCCAAAGCACAGCTCTCTAACAGATGACTCAGCATAAATCTGAATCAAGCTTCAGCTAAAACAAAATACAATATATAAAAAAGAAATAAGGCGCCGGCCTGCGAACCCAAAGGTCGCAGGTTCGATTCCCCAGCCGGGGCACATAATCAGGTTGCAAACTAGGTCTCCAGTCAGGTCTGTGGCTGGAGGCAAATGAAACGCAACCATACATTGATGTCTTTCTCCCTCTCTGCCTCTCTCCCTTCCCCTCTTTCTAAAAATAATGAAATAAAATCTTCAAAAAAAAAACCAAAACCTAAATACAGTGCATCACCTGTCCTTCCTCCACTTCTCCAATTTGTACGTTAAAGAATTCTTGTTTTATTTGGTTGGAGAAAAAAATATTCCAGCTGTTAAAATCAATGCTTTACAATACTGAGTTACATAAGGAAGGGCAAAAATAAATAAACTGCAGAAATACCAAGTCAGCATTTCAGGAATGGTTTTCAAATTTTTTCACCTTAATTTCTATTTAAAGGGTTACTAACAAAATGTCACAGCAACAGATCGTATGTCACCTTTCTTTTTCCCTGGAATCTACAGAGCAATGAACAAAAAGCAAAGAGATGAAGATGGTAGAGAAGAACCAGAGAAAAACCATAATATGCCTTACAAATAAAAGACAGCATACATACACTAGAAACTAATAATGACCTGTTGTAACACTCAGATATTTTTCCAAACATATTTTATTAGTTTTTTCTTTTTGTGTACTGTTTGTTTACCAGCTGACACTGCTGAAAAATTTTTGGAAAAGTTCAAAATGAACCTCACTGTGTCTCTAGATAACATTAAGGTCACTATGGCTTTCTGAGTGATTACCCTGGGATTTCTAAACCACTCTACATATCAGCTTTGCTTGAGATGTGAGTTAAGAAAGAAAAAAAAAAAATCACAGGGGAAAAAAATCAGACATAATAAATACAGTGACAAACTAATAAATCTTTTAGTAGTATTTACTGATATAAATGCCTATGTAGCAAGGTCTGGCTTTCATAATGATGAACAGTTATGAACTGATAGTAAGAAGTTTTGAAAACTTCTCAAAAACATAACTTTGGAATGTAATGCCAGACTAGACAAAGACTTCATTTCCTGAAATTAATTCCCAGCTTAAAAAAATGTTAAGTATTCCAAAGCTATTATAACATAGGAAGTACAACAGTTATTGCACATTCAAGCATTTGCCAAGGCCTCTCTGCATTTGTTACTTGATTTAATCCTCACATGACCCTATGATGTAGGTATTGTTTCCACTTAATAAATGACAAAACTTCCACTTGGAGGGAGTTTTAACTTCTCTCCAATGTCATAACTAGTTAAGTGGCAAAACTGGGATTCACAACGAGGTCTCTATTTTTAAAAAGAAACTTTACATTCTATATTGCAGTACTGTAGCAAACTGAGAAGTTTTTCCATGATTTTTAGTTTGGATGTAGGCATGGAGGTCTCTGCCTCAAAAAAATTGTGAGAGAACTACATGATTAATCTCTTTTTTAAGTTAGATCAATAAAGAGAAAATCTTTCTGGGACTTAATCACAGTTAATTGTTGGGCCACAATGGAGGCCTCTTCAAGAAGTATTCCAGCAGAGAGGTTTTGATTTTTAAAGCTATCTCTTTTCAACACTGAGATATGACTGCTAGAAAATTAAAAGTTGCATTTTAAATGTTACTTAATACATCTACTGCTCTTACTTAATTGTGGCCTTTGGACATTTTAAAATGATTGTTTTAGGCAATTCCATCACTCCTTAAGTCGTAATATGTGCTTCATTTTGTATTAGGACCATCCAATTACTCTTACTCTTTGTTACCTCAAAAACAGATATTTAATGAATATCTCCCTACAAAAATTGAAGTGCACTTGAACATCATTCATCACCCATCTCAACACTGCACTTTTCACGCCATTCTTTCTATCAATACAACTCTAGATATATTGATCACAATAAACAGAATTCTAGAATGAGATAATTGACAAGCAGACTGATTGTATCATATTCTGTTAACTGAAATACTTAGTACCAAAAATGATGATGCCTTCAACTGTCATATTACATTTCTTTAAATACCATAGCATGTAAAACCAATTACTCAGAGACAGTATTTCTTTTCACTTAATGACCATGACTCTACATAAAAGCTTATCTGTGGATTATTATTCTGGGCATATTCAGAACAGAAAATTAGATCACCTGCCCAGAAAAGGTGTAAGTTTTACAGTCAATATTATACCAAACTGTCTTTAGAAAGCCTGCCATGGTATCCTGACAACAGACTTCTCCAGTTCAGGAATTCCATTTTAGTTAGTTTATCCATCACAACAGAACAGCCTGAACAGTGAGAAAAAGACTCCGGAGCCCCTCCTTAAAACAAGCCTTCCTCAGAACAAGTTCTCTAAAGATGCAACAATACAGTATTTGGCTCTTTTTTAAGTTAAGCTTGTATCTGCAAACTTTCACTAAGCTGTACAAAAAATATTAACAATACCAGTCAGAAAAATGTCTGTTTTAGCCAAATAAAGCACTTTGCTAACAGCCCCTAAGTGACATTCTTGGAAATTTTCATTTAGAGCTATTATCATCCATCAAAGCCTTAAGGACTTACTTATGGTTCAGACACTGTACTAGTTAGATGGGGGACAGAAAGCCCCATTTTTAAAGAATTTGAAAACCAGTGTATTGTAGCTGTAAAAACAGGAAAATTTAATTGTATTAAAACCAAAGGCACCTGCACCCAACATGCTCTTACTGTGCTTGTATTAGAAAGGTTATGGCACAGTGGATAAGGTGCCAGCCTGCAAACCCAAAGGTCCCTGGTTCAATTCCCAGCCAGGGCACATAACCAAGTTGCAAGTCAGGTCTCCAAGCCAGTTCTGTAGCTGGAGGCAGGTGAAAAGCAACCACACATTGGTTACTTCTCTCCCTTTCTTCCTCCCTCTCTTCCCCTCTCTCTAAAAATAATAAATAAAATATTTTTTAAAACTTGGCATATATTATCAATAGTGTAAAAACTTAACAGCCAGCCCTGTTAAGGGCTGGGAACCCGGCCTGGGTTCCCGGCCTGGGAACCCAAAGGTTGCTGGTTCAATTCCCAGAGAGGGCACATAACCAGGTTGCAAGCCAGGTCTGTAGCTGGAGGCAGGTGAAAAGCAACCATATATTGATGTTTCTCACGTTGTCTTTCTCCCTCCCTTCCCCTCTCTCTAAAAATAAATAAATAAAATCTTTAAAAAAAAATGGAGGTGCATTCTGCTCCTTTCACTGAAAACCACTCTCAGCAAAGAAGGTGTAAAAAGTCTCATTTATGTGGTGGGTATTCCCTGTTCCACAGCTTTGTTCTAAACATTAGAATTACCTGGGTCCCATCCCAGGCAATTAAATGACAATCTCTGGAAAATGAGAGCCAGGCATCAGAAGATTCTGCCGACAGCCAGGAAAGAAAACCACTGCTCTTTCTGAGATCAGATGAGATGAGGCGCGTTCACGGTGGTATGGCTGTAGACCACCAATCTTTCTTATACTAAGCAGTGACATATGGATCAAGGAAACACTGTACTAAATTTACCACTATTTCAGTATTCTTTATAATCAGTTAAACATTTAAATGCTATGCTTTTTTGCCTTTCACTAGACAATGATGAGCCATGTAACAGGTTGCCTTTCACAAGACACTTAGATCTAATGCGCTACTTGCACTCCGACAATAAGAACTATTCTATTCAAAGCTTAGGTCTTCCCTACACTGCCCAACATCCCAGTTCCCTCCCCAACCCCAGTACCAGTTCCTACAAGGCTATTGTACAAAAGCACTGGTCTGCCTCTAAGGAGAATTCAGTGCCAGTTCAGTGAATTCTCAGGCAGCAAAAGTATTCTACAATCTGTGCACGGCTGGTTGTTTCTACCCTCAGTGTCTGCTACTCATCACATCTCCTGTACCTTCCACTGATGGCTACCACTATTGTCACTACCACTTACCTCCCTCCCTTTTCCCACCTTTATTTAGTCCCTGATTTCTTCAGTTTCTTCAGTTACTTTTCACCTAAAAAGCACTCCTATCCAGAGTCCCCATTCAATTCATTTGTCATGCTAGACATAATCTTCACTGTAGGTCTTGGCTCTGCCGTTAGAACCATCTCCTCCTACACTCATTTTTGAATTCCAGGTTTAGACATGTCGCTTTACAAAGAACCAGAAGTTTAAATATTGTGCAGTTGAATTTTTATAATGCTCCAATTTTGCAAATTTATGTTCCCAAGGTTGTTTCAAGTGGCTTGTTTAAAAATTGAAACACAGTATTTTATAAAAACAATGTTATAAGTGGTGGTTGTAACCCCAACATTATTTATGAAAACCTAGTTTGTTTAAAATGAACCTGAACCTGAAATAATGCACTATGATGAATCACCAAGGCAGGGCATCAAGAACAGGAAATTAAGTATCTGGACTGAGTCCCTCACCAATGGTGAAACCTAAACTATCTGAAACACATCATTTCACTTTTCACACTCAGCTTTCCGACTCCACAATAGGTAAGGTATTCTACCTTACTTATTGTATAGGGCTATTGTAATGATAAAATACAGTGAAATAACTGAAATATGCTCTGAAAGCTAATCTACCACCAAGATATTACCATGTAATCAGATAAAAGGGAATTCATACTCTAATAATTCAAGTTATATTAGAAAGGGCAGCTATTACTTAAAATTATTTTTAAATGTTTCCATGGTCAAATCCTCCCACCACTGTCTTTTATCTGCTCGAGTTATTTTTTATGTGACTGTATCATTCTGATTCTTACAGCACTAGATCTACTTTTAGAGCATGTTATTTATAGCAATAGCTTCTAAAAATGGCCGTTCTTTAAGAAATCTGTACTCCTTAAGACTTTTGGAATAAGTAAAACTAAGCAGGACACAAAGATTTGGTGAAGGACACCTTTTGTATGCATCCAGTTTTTGGATAGCTTCCATCTTTGCTACAAATTGCACACAAGTACTATAATCTTATTTTCTAATACATATTCCAACTGCATTTCCCCCTTTTTTGGTTTTATACTTCCTAATTTCATTGCTACTAACCTTAAAAGACAATCACTCTGAAAACCAGAGTAATGCCTTCTAGGTCCCTGATACTTACTTCCTCGGACTGCTGGCCAGCCTCCATTCCTTTTGCTACATCCTTCCCTTCTTAAATGTTGTCAAATGGTTATGTAAACAAGTCCAGCTGCTTTTGAGTCATCACTTTTGTATCCAACTTCTCTAATTCCCAGTATGAACCTTAATATACTCTATGAACCCTTAACAATCATCGGAATTTTTCAGTATCCCTTTGAACACGGCACGTGGGTGTTCAGTGATTTCTCTCCCTCTGCTGGGGCTGTTACTGGCAGATGTGCTCACATAATACTATTTCTATCACTCCATTCCAACACTGATTGTCCTCTTGGTAACACAAGCCTTTTCTCTCTAAACCTGCTACATTTTCTGAAAGGATAAAATTCCCATGTGTGTAAAATTTAAAAAGCTGAGAAGAAACACAATCGTTAGTGTATACTGCATTTGATGTAAAGAAATAATTGCTGACTTTGCAATGGTTTCTTGGATATGACACCAAAGTCATGCAGGCAATGAGAGAAAAAGAGATTAGTAAGACTTCATCAAAATTGAAAACTTTTAGCCCTGCCTGGTAGCACAGTGGATAAGGCAATGGCCTGCAAACCCAAAGGTCCCACGTTAGATAACCCAGCCAGGGCATGTAACCAGGTTGTAAGCCAGGTAGGTCTCCAGCCAGGTCCGTGGCTGGAAGCAGGTGAAAGGCAACCATACACTGATGTTTCTCTCCCTCTCTGCCTCTCTCCCTTCCCCTCTCTCTCTGGAAATAATAAATAAAATCTTCAAAATAAATAAATAAAAACTTTTATGCAAATGACACTATCAACAGAGTAAAAATGCAACTGACTAGATATTTGGAAATCATACATGTGATAAGGAACTGAGGTACAAAATATATAAAGAACTCCTACAATTTCCTGGCTGGTGGCACAGTGGATATGGCGCCAGCCTGCGAACCCAAAGGTTGCTGGTTCCATTCCCAGCCAGGACACGTAACCGGGTTGCAAGCCAGGTCTCCAGCCAGCTCTATAGCTGAAGGGAGGTGAAAGGCAACCATACATTGATGTTTCTCTTCCTCTCTGCCTCTCTTCCTTCCCCTCTCTAAAAATAATAAACAAAATCTTTCAAAAAAAAATTCCTACAATTCAACAACAAAAATAATCTGATTAAAAAGCGGACAAATAGCCCCGGCTGGTAGAACTGTGGGTAAGGTGCCAGACTGCGAACCTAATGGTCGCTGGTTCGATTCCCCAGCCAGGGCACATAACCAGGTTGCAAGCCACGTCTCCAGCCAGGTTCTTAGCTGGAGGCAGGTGAAAGGCAACCATACATTGATGTCTCTCTCCCTCTCTGCCTCTCTCCCTTCCTCTCTCTCTCTGGAAATAATAATAAAATATTTTTTAAAAAAAAGAGGACAAATAAATTGAACAAATGGCCAATAAGCATATGAAAAGATGCTCAACATCAGTAATCATTAGTGACATGCAAATGTTTTACACACACATGCACACATATAAATTTTCTACACCATCAAGCTTGCATATTCTGTTGAGGACATAAATTAGCCCATTTTGATACAAAAAGCTATTTACCATTCATTTCTAAAGATAACATTTTACCTTTAAGTCAAGAGGTTTTTTAAATTTCTGAATTACTATTCTTATTTTTACTCCTATATCATGTTCAAGATTATGAAAAATATAAAATGTTAAACTAAAATAAATTATAATTCTGGTTAGCTTTAAAAAAAACAGTAATGGTATTCTATACAGTTTCAGCTTAAACATAATTTAATTTTGTTAAGTTCTAATTCTTAGATATATGCTTTGAAAATATAAATTTGGCTCTGGCGGGTGTGGCTCAGTGGTTTGAGCACATGCCTCAAACCAAAGGGTCACTGGTTCAATTCCCAGTCAGGGCACATGCCTGGGTTGTGGGCCAGGTTCCCAGGTGGGGGCACATAAGAGGCAACCACACATTGATGTTTCTTGCCCCTTCTTTTTCTCTCCCTTCCCCCATCTCTAAAAATAAATGAAATTCTTTTTTTTAAATGCTAGTGTTTGCATATTCCTTTGTAGTTAGCAAAATACTTCCAGGAAACTTTCTCATCTGATCACTAATAAAACAAACAGTGCTGTGTTAAGCTTGTTCTCTTCCTTCTCCCACATCCCTGCAAACTAAATACCACCACCACCCAAAATAAGTACACATGGATAAGCACATATACTCATCCATCTAATTAACACAGAAGGACATTTCTACATGTCGATGATACTTATCCTCTCTACTAACCTTTCTTCCATAGTCCTACTTGCCTATTTTCCCTGTTGCCCTTTGAATCACATAAATGGTGCTACGGAATAAGGTATGTCCCACCGCAAATTCACATGCTGAAGCCCTAATTCCCAATGTGATGTGATGGTATTTGGACGTTGGGCCTTTGGCAGACAATTGGGCTTAGATGAGGACAAGGGTATGTGGCTTTTGTTGCGGGGTTAGTGCCTTTATAAAACACATCAGAGAGCTTGCTTATCTCTGTCATGCAAGGTCATGGCAAGAGGCAAATTTCTACAACCAAGAAGGCCCTCACAAGTAACCAAATCAGCTGGCACTTTAATCTTGGGCTTCCCAACATCCAGAAATGGAAAAATAATAATACTAGGTGTTTGTTGTTTAAGCAACACAGTCTATAGTATTTTGTTATAGCAGCCCAAACAAACTAAGACATACAGAATATAAATATTTGCAGGAAACACCAACAAGTGCTTTAAACTAAATAGTCAAACTGCTCCATTTCCCAATTCTCCTTAAAACTTCCATGTTCTATTTTCCCATCCCAAAATTTAATGGCACATTAATTTCTATAGCTAGACTGAAGTTGCAATGTTCAGAACCATAAAAATCTAAAATATTTTAATGTCACAGCTAGATAAAAAATAGACTGGTGGTACCAAATTGAGTTTCTCTTCTAGAACTAGAAAAAATTAGTGAAATGCCAGATATATAAACTTGCAAGGGAAAGTACGGAGAGTTTTATACTATCTATTAAAACAGATAAGCAGTAGCCACAGAAATCAAGAGGGGCCTCCCAGGATATGTCCAAAGGAAGCAACTCCTTAAATATAAAAAAATCCTAAACCTTTCCCTCTTTACACACACACACAAAATTTAATGAAAACGAACACCATCGATAAAAAGAGTCTACATCAGAGACAACGAAAGAAGTATCTGTGAAATCACAATTAGTTCTTACTGATTGGTTCTTACAAAATTCTTTGGCTTTCTAAAACAGTATTGAATATAGAACTAATTTGTTAAAACTTCCACTCTTTATACTTAAGTATTTCAAAATATGGGTTCTAGTTTGTACATCTGCCAAATAAAATCTAAAATCTGGGGTATATGGTGAGTCAAGTCTGAATAATAATTCCATTTAACTATCTTTCTTGTAGCAACACTTAAAAATCTACACAGAGGTAGTGAAAGAAGGTCATTGAGATTTTCCCCTAGTTACATATGAAGTAAATAAAAGCATAATCAAACAAGCATATAAAAGTTAAGCATATTTCATGTAAGTTATGAGACCACACAAAACATAAAAGTTACCTCACAGGAAAACATTTGGTGAAGTCTTTTGAAACATGGTTGCAACTTTTTTTGTTAATAAAAACAAAAAAATTACAAAAGAGGTGCAATTCCCTAATCAAATACGACATGAAAATAAATCTCAACAGTCAGAGGGAAGAGCTTACCACAATTGTTTAGCATATTATAAAGTGAAACCACAGACATTAGACTTAAGTTCTTTGGCATACCCCTGTCTATTCTGTAACCACCAATGTGTACTTCCTTTTTTCCTTTCACATCCAGAAAAGGTCACCATTTAATTACTGCCTTTGAATGGTCAGCCTGTCAAATAATACTAATACAAAGTTTTCTTTTCTTTATTGTAAAATGCCTATGTTAATTCATCTGTTTAAAGAATTACTTTTAAAAGTAATATCAATTGCAATACTACCAAACATGCACACATACATTGACACATACATATTTTTACAAATATTTAAAGAGCATACTGGATTTTGAAGAGTTAATACAAAAATTTTAAATGTGTCAATAGCTTATATAATTATTACGTGTTAAATGATAATATTTTAGATATATTGTAGTAAACTAAGCATTCTTCTTTAAAACTAATTTTACACTGGAATGCTATTTTTGTGAAATATATCACAGAAATGGTAATATTACAGAATTTTATTATTTTAAGATTCTATTTATTATTTTCAGAGAAAAGGGCAGGGAGGGAGGAAGAAAGGGAGAGAAGCATTAATGTATGGTTGCCTTTCACCTGCCTCCAGCTACAGACCTGGCTGGAGACCTGGCCTGCAACCTGGCTACGTGTCCTGACTGGGAATCGAACCAGCGACCTTTGTGTTCGCAGGTTGGAGCCTTATCCATTGTGCCACCAGCCAGGGCTCTGATTCCATACTTCTTTATTTTATTTTTATTATTTTTAAAGATTTTATTATTTATTATTTCCAGAAAGAGAGGAAGGGAGAGAGGGAGAAAAGCATCAATGTATGGTTGCTTTTCACCTGCCTCCAGCTATGGACCTGGCTGGAGACCTGGCTTGTAACCTGGTTATATGCCCTGGCTAGGGAATTGAACCAGCGACCTTTGGGTTCGCAGGCCGGCGCCTTATCCACTGTGCTTGAAGGCTCTACTTTTTATTATGGTCCATCAACACATCAACTGTTAAACGTTAAGGAGACTGTGTTTCTGACAAAACTTCCTATTTTTCCAATTTAAAAACATGTTCTCACTCTATTAATAGATATTAAAACACTGTTGGGAGACAAATTAATGGATATAAGCCTGCCTCTCTCTGAAAGGCAGGGAAAAAAGGCAGGTAGTGAACCAGGTATGATTTATTGGGCTTAACCATCGGATTAGGCAAAAATTATAGGAAAACAGACCATAAAGGAAAACAATATTTGGTGATCCTGCCCTATTATTCATATACTCTGACTTCTAAAAGCAAATAATAAAATGGCATACAGAAAGGAATTTGTGGGTTCAACAGCTGAGGCCACTGCAAGATCACCCTCTCTTAAACGTAAACCATACGTCTGCAAGCTGCCCTTTCGGAAAACTTAAGTGCTTTGGGTCAAATAACAATCAGAAATGGTAAAACTTAGAAATGAAAAACTAAGTTCTTTCCTTTATGTGACAGTTATCGACTGCTTGCCTTTCACTCAAAATTCACCTTGTTCGCCTGTACAGTAAAAATTCATCTGGGCTCTTGAAATACTTTTCCATTTCAGTGGGCACAACATTAAGCTTTGCCACTAGAGGGCACTGCAGAGATACAGCAGGAGGAAAACATTTTGTTGCAGGTGTCTGAGCTTTCAAGGCAGGGCACCTCCTGCAGTCCAGGTAGCTCCTACAGAATTTGGCTTTCCCAGGCTCCATCCAGCTGCCCTAGAGTGCAAGCTTCTTCAGTGCCAGGCTTCAGTTGTAATGTACTGACGCCAGCCATAACCAGTGGCCAATTACCAGTTGCCCATAACTGCTGCGGCCCTCTGCATCACCCGAACAGTTTCGGTGGAGCAACGTTCAGCTTAATGCCAAGTTTGATGCACTCATTTCACTCGCTCATTTTGAATGTGATGGCTACACAGTACACATGCTCACTCAAAAGCATCTACTGCCCCCATGGACTAATGAAGCGAAGTCATCATTGTTCACATATGTGCACTCCAGTCCACTCTCCTTGGCTGCCAGGTTACATTAATGTTATGCAAGCCATTCTCATTATATTAACAATGGTTGCATTTTTCCCAAACAGACCTCCTCATATGGTACATAAGTGTGCTTACCCCCTCAACCTACCTACAGTCACCTGGGGGATTTCCAACTTTGAGTGGAGAACTGAACAAGAGAAGGCTCTGAAACAAGTTTGAGCTGCAACACAAGATTCCCTATCTGAAGTGTCTGTGCCAGACAGAAGCTGTAAGGAACCTCTAGTTGCTGTGCAGTGCGCACTGCAGCAGCTCTTCGCTAACGCACCTCTGGCTCAGCTGGTTGGAGCATCGTCCTGAACACCAAAGGGTTGCAGGTTCCGTCCCTGTTTGGGACATGTATGGGAGGTAACCAATCAATGTTTCTCTCTCTTCCCCCTTCCCCACACTTTCTGAAAATCAATAAATGCATCCTCAGGTGAGGATCTAAAGAAAAAAAAAAAAAAGACACTAGTGCTAACGAGGCCAGCTTTACCCAACACTCCACAGGGTGAATTTCCAGCAAGTCGCATGGGAAGCATTTCTAGCATGTTTCACTGGTACAATACTCCAACGACCTCTCTCCCACCATTAGGTGGGCCAAGCTGTGTACTCTCCAGTATCAGCCCTTGACAGGAAGGTTCTTCCATGGGTATTCTACCTCAGCCCCAGGACAGGCAGCTACTTCTTATGTTTTTATGTTCTTTATAGAGTTCTTTTTTATGTTAGCTAATTCCTCATTACTCTGATTCTTTGTTATACTTAATAATCCTTTTCAATAAATTTTTCCTATTCAAAATACTACATAGCTTTTGTCACTTGATTAGAGTTATACCATATTAATACTTTGGGTGGTTCAGTGCTATGAAAACCAACACAAGAATCTTACTTTAAACAAGGAAGGGGTTCATTTGGATGTTTTACTTTTAAAGTTCAAAGCTAAATAAGAATAATTTATACTGAGTTTAAGCATAGTACTAATTCTGAATTTATATATTTCTTAATAGAACTATTTCAATAATGGTTTGACAAGGTACTTTCCTTCTCCAAACATTATGTAGTCTAAACTAGCATTAATCAGTACCTAACTTATAATCACCAGCTTTCAGCATTATTTTTAATAAGTAATTAATTCCTTATCTCTTTATTACTCAAGTTTTAAAAGGCCTAAAATATGGAAGCCAAAATTAAAGATAATGTTATAAAATTTATTTTTGTTACTTTTTAAGAGCAGTTCTTAAATATAAATACTGACCATCTCAAATAACATGGGTCAAGGTTATTGGCTTGACTTTCTACACATTCCAGTAAGAGATTGTATCACTCTGGCCAGCTCTGAACCACAAGGAAGCCCAAATAAACATGTGATGGTGGGTTGATGTAAGCAAAACAGTATCTTGGGAAATGGCTTAAAAAGCAAAAGACCCATAGTGTTATCTTCTTAGAACACTGTTTTCATGTCTTCTGCGCCTGTTAACTGGACTACAACTTGACGAGTTCATTATTCTTTAATTTTTCAGCAAAAATTTAAGCCTAACAAATTCCAATCATCTATTTATGAAATCAAAAACAAAACCAAAAAAAAAAAAAAAATCCACTGAAATTACTCAAGAGGGAAAGACACCCACACTTTTTACAAAAGTAGAAAATAACCACCAACACTACACCAAAAAGGGAGAAGAGGGGAGACTACTGATTATACATTGAAAAGCAAAAAAGTGCTTTGTGGTTTTTAATAAACTTTACACAGCAAGCGAATTTCTGAGTTTCTGGCTTAATATTTCCAACTGCTAGTTTTGCTTCATTCGCTACAGGCTAAAGGACAAAAAGGAACCAGAGATACAGAAACATGGAACACAGTGACAGTTGCCATAGGAAATGGGAGAGGAGGGAATGGTGGGAAAAGGGGGAAGGGACTAGTCAAAGAACATGCATGAGTGACCCTCGGACAATGGTGTGAGGATTGACTGTGGGAGAGGGGTGTGGAATGGGAGAGGGAGGGCAAGGGGGAAAACTTGGGACAACTGTAATTGAATTGAACAAGAATATAAACAAATAAATAAACTGACAAAAAAAAACCTTTAGATTCACATTCTAATTTCTAAACAACAAAAAGAAAAACTAAGTATCACTGACACTTCACTGTGAATGATTCCATAAATGAAATGTATAAAATAACGTTAGTAGCCACCATTAATTATGAGGTGTGTCTAAAAAAATACAAAATAGAAATTAAAGTAACGTGAGTTATTGCCTAAAAAGTTACCTTAGAAAAAAGAGAAATACTGCTTTTACATGGGAATTTATTATTATTTTTAAATACCGTTGTTCTTACTTGAGAGAGTCCAGGGGACGATGCATGTCCCGGGGGCGTTGCCGCGAGAGACGGATGCCCCTTGTTTATTTCATGCGCAGCATATGCGGACGGGGTCGGGGGTCCCGGCTGTCTTGCTACCTGTGAGAAAATCAGTATTTAGGAAAAGTATTGTAATAGTAACTTAATAAGTATAGCAAAAATGACAAACTTTAAAAAACTGAACTCTGTCTCACAATTTATACTAAACTGCCAAACTGACCAAAGGCTTATTTATATTTTCAATACTGAAGCTGAAGTTCTTAGAAAAATAATAAATATGAATATTTTCATCCAAAATCCTTGTAAGAAAACATATGCTAAATGAAAGCCACATTTGAAATGGCATAATGTACAATGCCATTTATATTATATTTTGTAAAGGAACAAAAGAGATAAAATGACTACAAGGAGATGATAGTAACTACGAAAAGACAAAGATTTTGGGGAATGATATAACTTCTGTATCTTGATTATATGGGGATTACATGTCTCAAGATATTTGCCAAAACTCACAGAACTATACACTAAAAAAAATTAATTTTACTTAATATAATTATACTTCAGTAAAACTGAACCCCCAAAATGGCAAGTTAGAGTGTAACCTCATTTTGTTTTAAAAAATTGAATGTACATGTGTATACATTTCTGTATGTATAACTACTTACATATATGGGTACATATATACACATACATATATACATTCTCACTAGTATGCATGTCATATTAAAAAAGCTGTAGGGAGATATACAAAGATCTTAATAGGAAGCATTACAGGTGTAATCCTCATTTTTATTTTTTAATATAGTTCAATAGCCATGAACTTGTACAACAGAAAAATAACTAACATTTTATGTAAACAAAACTACATTTTCCCAACTTTTTGCTGGCAATAAACTGACCAACAGCCTGTGACTAATACAAGACCACTTTACTCAGGACCCTCTTCTAGAGTCAAGCAATCAATCCTAGAGAGCTCCTCTCTCTTACTTTAACCCAGACCAGCCCTGCCCACACCATGAATGGGGGGCAATTCTGTAGTTATCTAATATTAAAGAATTCATTCTCCATAGAGTGGAGTTCTTTCACTCCAGTGAGCCATATACCCTTTTGCAATCTAGTGACAGCTACAGACATCCCTAGAATCATATTTTTAATGCCTAAAATACACATGACCATGACAAAAACCAACTATATCACAATACAGTTGCCTACATTAATAATTCAAAGAAATTATATAACATTCAATGAGCTATTCCCTCCATTTAAGTTCTTCGATTCTCCTGTAGTCTATCACAATTAAAAACTCTGACTCGGTACATACAAAAAAAAGTGGTCTCCAAATTAATTCACCCAGTCAGAAGCTCAAGAAAATCCACTCCCTGGTAACCTCACCTTAGAATCCCTTATGTCAATCTAAAGTAGACAGAAACACCTAAGTCTCAGTTGCCTGATCCAAAACCTGAAGTAAAATGGACTCAAAAGAGAACTGCTACAGTCAAAAGCTTTACTAGAGAAAACAGACATGAATGATGCTAAAATGTAACCAAATTATATTTAATTTTTTCCCTGCTTGTTAAAAAACATCATGATTTTCTCCAAAAACTTTATTTTCAATTTTGAGTAAATGATATAAGGGCATGAAGTTTACCATGAAATGTTAAATAACAGCATTCATAAACCTCATCAGAAATTTTTCAAAAGGTGAAAATTAGATTGCTATTTAAACATCTACTTTACCTGGCTGGTGGCACAGTGGATAAGGTGCCGGCCTGCGAACCCAAAGGTCGCTGGTTCGATTCCCAGCCAAGGTACATAACCAGGTTGCAAGCCAGGTCTCCAGCCAGGTCCGTAGCTGGAGGCAGGTGAAAGTCAACCATACATTGATGTCTCTCTCCCTCTCTGCCTCTCTCCCTTCCCCTCTCTCTATAAAAATAATAAGTAAAAATCTTCTTAAAAAATCATGTATTAAAAAAATTAAAATAAACATCTACTTTAGAAAACTGATAACCAGGAATAGTTCGTACAAGCAAATCTGTCATCAACAAGGCTTTTAAATTCATATTCTTATTTCACATTTTTAAATAAACTATTTTCATATTCCTCCAAACAATAAAATACATATTTTTAAATTAGAAAAAATTTGCAACATAAAATAAAATGAGGGCCATGAAATCATAACTATATAAAATTCTTGTTAGATCAATTCTCTAATTCATCCTGATAAAACGTAATTACTTTTACCTAGGAGAATAAATCATAGTATTGAAAACTGTAAAAAAAAGAAAAGAAAAAAGAAAGCCATTCATTAAGAATAAATAGGTATTAAAATATATTGTTGAATGCAGGTCATTAATAACAAAAGTAAAAATTTAAGAACTTCACCCCACTACTGGCAGGGACCTAAACTAAAAGAACATAGAATACAGATAGAATATTGTGAATGGGTTTATCATGTCCCCAGCTCTATCAAGTGTGTCACAAATGCCTGAAAACATACCTTAAAAATGATTCCATCTTGGAATACCTACCCTCAAAAACAACTCTTACCTCAAAAATAAGGAACTTCTATATCCAGCAACACTTTATGTGATAGCAAAAAAGGTGTAAATAACAAATCCGAAAATAAAGTAACATAACTGCACCAAAAACAAAGTATACAGATGCAGAACATTAGCAATATAAATGAATATGTTAATAATCAGGAATAGAAAATATCCATGCTCCTCAGGACTGTAAAGAGATTCTATATTCTGACAAAGACAAAATGAACTACTTCAGTGATCTCACAGAAATTAGTGTTCACCTGGTTCATTTTTTTCTGAAATCTGCTTGAGCACACTTTTAACAAGTAGTATTGTATCACCCCATAATAAGTGTTCTAGAGAAACAGAAAAGGCAGTTTACCAAAGCACTATGATATTACTACATTAAAAATTTCCTTAAAGCCCTGATGTGTGTGACTCAAGTTGGTTGGGTATCATCCCACAAAGTGAAAGGTCCCAGGTTTGATTCCAAGTCAGTGCATATGCCTGGGTTGTGGGTTAGGTCATCCAGTCAGGATGAATATGAAAAACAATTAACTGGTCAATGTTTCTCTAGCAAGGGTTATTTCTCTCGCTCTCTTTCTCTGTTCCCCTCTAACAATAAATAAATGAATACAATCTTTTAAAAGAAAATTTCTGTAAAGTAAGCACAATGACAAACAACTTTCATAGGCAAATATCCCAGAACTATGCATCCAATGCTGTTCCAGAAGACTATGTCAAATTGCAGGAATCCTTTGGTACTGTATATTCTGCTAGGGCACACCCAACTAAATTTGGGGATTTCTACTAATAAGAGCAAGCCAAAGAAAATTAATCTCTCAGGATAAGAGAACTAGAATCATGCTATTCCAAAATAAATTACTCCTAGAAACAAGTTGCTATATATAATAAACTTCTGACCATCACTGTGCTCTATTTAACTTGAAAAGACCCCTATTACAAGTGTCACAAGCATTACAGAATGCATGTATGTTTTCTTTTAGTTTATTATAGTGTCATCTTTGCTAGGGGAAAAGGTATACCATTTTCAATTAAAAAATATACAAAAGGCAAGCAATTAACACACCCTATCCCAAGGAAATGGCATAAGGGCTAAAAAAGTTGTTGGAGATAAAACTCAAAGTCACAAAACTTTTATTTCTTTCCAAATATTCCTAAATAAATGATTACTGAATGTTCTAATCTCTAGCTAAAGTTTCTTCTCTCTGGCTAAGTTACTTTTTTTCAGATTATACTGTTACTTCAAAGGTAGTGATAAATATTCATATAAAGAAAAAAAGTTTTCCCATTATTTCAAACCTATTACTACCATCTCAATTACAGAGGCAGGTAGCAGAGGTATAAAATATCTCATTATAGCAACTACTTAATCATCTCCAAAGATGAAACGATTTTATCTTTTATATACTATTCTTTATTTCCTTTAAGTGTATTTGATTGATTATGCTGTTACAGTTGTCCCAATTTCTCTTCCTTTGGCCCCCTATAGCCTAAACTGCACTTCCCTCCTGTAATCCCACCCCTCTTAGTTCATGTCCATGGATCATGCAAACATGGTTCCTTGGTTTCACCCTTTCCTATATTCTTCCCTTTTTAAAAATTATTTTATTCATCACTTTGAGAGAAGGGGAGGCAGGGTGGAAGAAAGGGAGAGAAGCATCAATGTATGGTTGCCTTTTGCCTACCCCCAGCTACTGACCTGGCTGGAGACCTGGCTTGCAACCTGGTTATGTGCCCTGACTGGAGAATTGGACCAGTGATCTTTGGGTTTGCAGGCCGGCGCCAATCCACTGAGCCACCAGTCAGGGCTGTCCTATATTATTCCTAATATCCCCCTGTCTATCTTGTACCCACCAATTACGTTTCCTAATCGCTGCACTATTTCCTCCTCATTTCTCTCCTTGCTCCCTCCTAACTAATAACCCTCCCAACGATCCCCATACCTATGATTCTGATCCCAATCAGCTTGTCTGCTTAGTTTGTTTTTGTTTTATTTTATTGGGTTCTGGTGGTGGTGGTGGTGTTACTTGTGAATTTGTTATCATTTGAATGTTCTTAATTTTGAAAACTCTTTTTCTTAAATAAGTCCCTTTAACATTTCATATAATAATGACTTAGTGATGATGAACGTTGTTAGCCTTACCTTGTCTGAGGAAGCATTTTATCTGCCCTTCCATTCTAAATGATAGCTTTGCTGGAAAGAGTCATTTTGGCTGTGGGTCCTTGCTTTTCATCACTTTGAATACTTCTTGCCAGGCCCTTCTTGCCTGCAAAGTTTCTTTTGAGACATGATCTGATAAGTCTTATTGGCACCCTTTTGTAAAAGAACCCTCTTCTTTTCTCATGCTGCTTTTAAGATTCTCTCTTTATCTTTAATCTTTGGCATTTTAATTATGGCGTGTCTTGGTGGTGGTCCTCTTTGGGTCTAGCATGTTTGGGACTCTCTGTGCTTCCTGGACTTGTACATCTATCTCCTTTGCCAACTTTGGTAAGTTTTCCTTCATCATTTTTTTCACATTAAGTGTTCAATTTCTTGCTCTTCCTCTCCTACTTCTGGCACCCCTATGATTTGGGTGTTGGCATGTTTAAAGTTGTCCCAGAGGTTCCTAAGCCTCTCCTCTTCTTGTTCAATTATTTTTTCTTCATTTTCTACTTCTTGACTATTTATTTCTTCCTATGTTCAATATTATTGATTTGAACCCTAATTTCTCTCCCTTCACCAGTCATTTCGTGTGGATTTTCCTTTGCTTCACTTAGCATAGCCTTCACTTTTTCCGTTCTGCGTTTGCTGTACTCAAACATACCTGTCAAGTCTGTGAGCATCTTTATCGCCAGCACTTTGAACTCTGTCAGTTAAGTTAGCTATCTCTTTGTGACTTGGTTCTGCCACTGGAACCTTGATCTGTTCCCTCTTTTGGGCTATTACTTCCATCTCCTCAACTTAACAGGCTCCTGTGTTTGCTTCTGAGACTTAGGTAGAGTTGTCACACCAGTTACATTGTAAGTGGTGGAGCCTTAGGTATTAGTCAGTCCTGGGCAACCTTTAAAATGGGCATACTCGCCCTAGCTGATGTGGCTTAGTGGACTGAGCACTGGCTTGCATATCAAAAGGTTGTTTGTTTGATTCCTAGTCAGGACACATGCCAGGGTTGCAGGCCAGGTCCCCAGTTGAGGATGTGAGAGAGGCAACCAACTGATATTTCTCTCCCATGCTATGTTTCTCTCCCTCTCTCCTTTTCCTTTTCTCTAAATAAAACATTTTTTAAAAAATAGGCATACGCTACCCAGCTCTAGCATATATCTGTGAAAACACAAAAATGTTCATGATTGTATTATCCTTAGTAAATATAAATTGGAAATGACACACTGTTCATTAACAGAAAAATATATCAATAATATTTTCCTAGATAAGAAATCAAATGAAAAACTAGAAAATCATACATTACTTGGATGACTCTCATAACAATACTGACTCAAAGATATCATAAGAATATATGCAGTATGATTCAAAAAAAAGATCCAAAACCAACAAAACTTGACTATTTTAGTCCAGAAATGTATAAAAACACCAATGATACATCCAATAAGAGTTAATATCCAAAATATATTTTTTAAAAAAGCAATGCATAAATGGATGGCAACACTGTAAATAAAAGCAGAAAACTTTTTTAAAAGACTATTCATTATTTTCATAGAGAAAGGCAGGGAGGGAGAAAGAAAAGGAGAGAAACATCAATGTATGGTTGCCTTTAACCTGCCTCCAGCTACAGACCTGGCCAGAGACCTGGCTTGCAACCTGGTTATGTGCCCTGACTGGGAATTGAACCAGCGACCTTGACCTTTGGGTTCACAGGCTGGCACCTTATCCACTGTGCCACCAACAAGGGCTCAGGAAACTTTTTTAAAGGCAGGTAGACATATTACTTTGGGAAGAAAAGGAGTTGTAAAGAGGGAAAGCCACATAATGTTTTGGTTTTTTTACCTCAAAGGTGATACCGTTTTTGCTTTAAAATAATTTGTTAAACTCTATTTTTATGTTTTATGCACTTTATGCATATATATTATAATCCTCATTTCACTCCCTAAAAAATATTAGAGACAAAAACAAATCAGAACTACCTGGAGCAAAACATTAGTTACACTGATATTAGTTATACTGCTGTTCTAAGAGTTGAAAAATATGAAAATATTCTGCAAGAGAGAAAAGCCTCTGAAACTTGACTTAGTGAAAACTTTAGCTAGCTAGTGAATTTTCATTCAAATTTTCTATATAAAAATAATCTATAAACTCAATAGTTTTTGGTAGTTGATGACCAATATAAATAGGAAAATCTTGAAAATATCAAGGTAAGCTATGCTAAGATTAGCCAATAAATACAAAGTTTACTTAGCACTAAATTACTTGATTCTATAAAATATTCTAGCCAATTAAGAGCTATCATCCATCAAGTATGATTTTCAAATAACAATGATAAAATATAAAAAACATTAAAGTTTCCTGAACATAATCATTCTTTCAAGACTGGATTCTGGACATACTGGTATTAATTAAAACACGAATATACTGTTAAGTGTTACACAAACATATAAAGCATTGTTTTTATTTATTGCACAGACAGAATAAGACATATGAAATAAAAACACAGTACTTAAAAATACATAGCAATTAGACCTTACTAAAAGCATTACAAAGGAAAACTCCAGGATATCAAGTAATAATTGTTTTCTGCAGCAAACGATTAACATAGAGGTAAAACGGGCACATGTTTTGTACCTGACAGCCAATCATCTCATTTTTTAATCCCAAGATAAAGTTTATTTAGTGAGGTCATCTAAAAACATTCCTACAGCTTCAATTCCTACATGGAAATGACCCAGATCAATTTGAGGTAGACTGGAAAGATTCCAAAGTTCTTCCTTCTTGGCTAATTTCAATACCCTATGATCGATCACCCAGGAGCTAAAAGGATAAATAAAGGTTTCTCCTTGATTCGCTTTCCATGCCATCCCAGTTCTTCTTTCACATCGTTTCTTTCCCAGTATCTAGATGTTTATTACAAATAGTAGTAAACAGAAGCTGATCTGTCGATAAAAAAAGGAACACTAGAGTGGACACTAAAAATTTGTACTTAGTATCATGACATTTTTCAAGTTCTCTCTTGGAATTATCACTGCCACTCCCTACCCACAAGCAAGAAAAAGACAGTAAATAAATTTCCCCTTTGCTCTATTCAGCGACACTTTAGACTGCACCATATAAAATTCCAGATATCCAAATGTTTTTGACATTTTAAAAAGGTAATTTCCTATGATTCAAGTAATTCTTAAATACTCAAGCAATAGATGTTATCATGGGCAGTTCTACCATGATCTCCATTATCACTGGGTTCAACTCTGAGGTTGTTTCTTTTCATATTTAGTAACCAGCAATGGAAATGAGAAAGATTAGCTATTTTTTCAATAATTAACATTTGAGTGCCTACCATGAATTAGTAACAATGTTAGCAACATGAAATAAAAATAAGAAAAATCAAAAAGGGGATGGATGTAATACAACAACAATAAATTTTTTTTTAAATAAAATAATAAAGAAAGAAAGAAAAATCATCCACTGTCCACATATGTTTAGGTATAAACGGTAATGAAGAGTACACCACACACACATACAGGGTGGGGCAAAAGTAGGGTTACAGTCGTAAGTATGTGCAACACAGTTTATTCCTGTATGATTATTTATCAATTATTATATTATTTCCCATGCGAGCAAATGTAAACCCAATTCTGCCCCACCCTGAACGTGTGAATCCTTGGGGGCTGGAGGGTGAACTGCTGAAAGCAGAATTCTGCAGTGTACTTATCCTATATAATCCCTCCCCTCTTAAGAAGGGTAGGGCTGCTGAATATGATGGACTATTACTCCTTGAGTAGGAAATTAAACAGCTGACCTGCAGTTAATCAAGTGAGAGTTATCTTGGCTGGATCTGAACTTATTAGTCAGCCCTGAAAAAAACAGTGAATCATTCTCGAGGTGCTCTCTACTGTTCTTGAAGAATAAGCAGACTTCATGCTGTAAGAGTCACATGGCAAAAACCTGAACACAACCTGTAACAGCCAGCAAGGAAACAGGGCCCTCGCTCCTATAACCACAAGAAAATGAAGTGTTCCAACAATCTCAGTGAGTACTAAAGTGAACCCCAAGACCTATGTGCGGTTATAGTCCTTGCCAATACCTTATTTTCATCATGGTCCTGAGTAGAGGACCCTGTTACTCAGTGACCACACCCACAGATACTGTAAAAAAATAAGTAGGTGCTATTTTAAGATGGTAAGTTCTGGCAACTTATTATGCAGTGATGCCAAAAACTAGGGCAAGAACTTACAAAGAAAACAAGTGCAAGACCCTAAGGTTTTGACGAAGTCAAGGGACAGGAGTGACGAAACTGTTACAAGTGCGGGGGCGAGTCAGTGCATCACTGGCTAAAAGAGATGGCAGCAGAGGCAATATTACTTAAGGGCCTGTAGGCATGGAAAGGACTCTGGATATATTCGAGGTGAAGTGAAAAGTTATTGAAGTTTTAAGCAAAAGCATGATCAGACCTACTGTTTTCCAAAGATCATTTTGGTTGCTTTATGATAAAGAAGTAAATGAAGTGTGCAAGAAAGAAAACAAGAGAAATTAAGTTTAAAAACTATCCCAATAAGCTAGGCTAAAATTGATGGTGCGCTCAGAATACTAGTGACCATGAAGATGAAAGAAAGTGGCTCAATCTGGGTTATAGCTAGAAGCAGGGCCAACAGAATTTGCTATTGATCTGACTTAAAGCAAATGACAAAAAGGATTGAGGAATGACTGACTCACTTATGTACATTGATTGAGAGCCAGTATCATGCCATGCACTGTTCTAGGTGCATGAAATACATCAATGAATAAGACACTAAAATAAAATCCCTGACTTCATGGAGTTTACATTCTAGCCAAAGCAGTGAGATAACAATAACAGCTATAACTTAAAAATGACGTAGTATATTTAAAAGCGGTAACTTACGGAAATCAGAGGTAGCTTTTAAATTTATGGCTTTAATATTAGGGGGATGGAGGTATTACTGGGAGAAAGGATTAAAGAGAACAGATTTAAGTGAAAGAGTAATTATCAAAAGTAAAGTTCCAGAATGCCTATTAGATATCCAAGTGGAAGTGATAAATAGCTAGTTGAATACAGGTGTGGGCAAAAGTAAGTTTACAGCTGTTCATACAGGAAATATAATAAATAATAACATCAGACTAAACTATGTTTTGCATACTCACAACCATAAACCTACTTTTGCCAACAACTATGTGAATCTAAGCTCAAAAGAGTCAGATCTCAAGAGAATTTATAGGTAGGTCAGTATCAAAGTTCCAGGTAGTCTCTAAGCTAATTATAAAAACTAGCAAATGAAAATAGAAAAAAAATTGAAGTTTATAAACCAGGAGGCAAAACCCAAAGCTAAAATTTATTTTTGAATCAATTTGGCCAATGTTAATTGTTGCATAACTCTATAGAATCAATATGATTTACTTCTCTTAGCATTAAAAACAAAAACAAAAAACCATAAACAAGATTGTTACAGAATAAATCAGTAATGTCCTAAACTAAAGCTAAACCAAAGTCAGAAACTCAGAATTTCAAAGGCAAAGGTAACTGAAGATCAATACAATTTCAGCAGCTCTAGGATCAATATGAACCTAGCACTATAGAGAAGGAAAAAAATACAGCAAAAGACTTCTTAGGTTGGTTAGGTTTTTCATTCAGGTAAAACTGATATATAACCAAAATTTTTTATTTAAATAATGAGTCTACTGATGTTAGGATGGGAGAGACACCACAGAGTGATCGTAATACAAACCCATTGATATGACTCATAACTTCACCCCCTCTGTCATGCATTCAACTGTAACCAAGCCTCAAAGCTCAGTCAGGCCCTGCATTAAGCTATATAGGTAAACTACCCCTTATCCTCAAAGGATTCTTACAGAAAAGAAGTCCCATGTAAATAAAACAATAAAATCATGTGAAAATGCTCTTGGAAGTATATTTAAAGTATAGCTGAAAAGCAGAGATAATTGAAACTTTGGAAAGGTCTAGTGGCATCCTGAGAAGGAAAAAGCTTCATTTCATATGAAGAATTAGAGACAACATTTTGAGAACAGAACATTAAATGGGTACAGAGATAAGAAGGTGAAATATTCCACAAACAAGAAAGGGTTAGGGGGGAGAGAGTTAAATGGACAGAAACAAAATTGGTACAACTGTAGCCTGGTAACAGTCAAGATTGTGAAAATACATTAATTTCTTGCCAAGATATTTTAATACTTTGCTCTCAGCAAAAGAAAAAGAAAAAAAAGCCACTGAAAATTTTAAATAGGGATGCATCTTACCTCATTTATATTTTATGAGGACAAAAGAGTAGTTAGAAGGTCCAATAAAAAAAATTGTGTATGAATGTTCATAGTAGCAAATTATTCATAATAACCAAAAAGTGGAAACAATTCAAGCATCTATCAACTGATGAATACATAAATAAAATAGGGTATACCCAGACAACAGATATCATTGAGCAATAAAAACATTATGCTAAAAAACAAAAAATCAAAAAAACATTATGCTAAAGAGAAGTAAGTCATCACAAAGGACCAGGTATTATCTAATTTCATTTCTATGAAATATCCATAATACATAAATCTGTGAGAGAAAGTAAATTAGTGGTTGCCTAGGGACTGGGAGTCGGGAAGTGATGGGCTAATAAGGAACACAGGAGTTTCTATTTGTAGTAATGAAAATGTCCTAAAATTAACTATTCTGATGGCTGGATAATTCTGAGTATGCTAAAATCCACTGAACTGTATATTTTAAATGAGTATATGATATAATGTTTGAATTTTATCTCAATAAAGACAAGAAAGAAACAGACACAGAAGCTAGAGCCGAGGCAGCAAGCTGCACAGTAATCGGGAAGATGACTTTCACAAGAGAATTTAAAAGAGCCAACTTGATTAAATAACTTTAATCAAGGGCTTTTGCAATGATTTATAGTTTCTACCCACAATACATCACAGTAACTAAAGGCATTGGCAGGAAACCTATGAAGATTCGCTTCTGGCTGCAGGAAAAGACTGGCAGACTTAATAATATCTCCATCTTAGTTACTATTCACTTCAGTTTTTTTATACTATTTCCGTATGTTGGGAGCTAAGCTACTGAAAATACCATAGGAGAAAATATGGCCATACCAAATTTCAGCTCTATCATTTAACAGCTATGTTACTATGGTGAAGTAACTCAGGATTTTTCACTTTCCTACCTTGTAAAACAGGGATATAATGAAAATTAGAAATAAATTTTGAAGAGTATCTAATACAAGGCTTGATACATAAAAACTGGAAGCTACTACTAGCATTTCTATCCACAAAGTAAACTTTAAGTTCATGAAGACCTTTAAAAGAATAGATTATTTTAAAATTTAACTTGATATCCAGAACACCTGTAACCAGAGAGCACATGAGTTTATATTATGTATATCCACAATGACTATTTTTAGAATATAAAAATATTAAGGAGAAATGCATTTTAGGTCAGTTTAGACTTGTCACACTATCAAATGACTTTAAGAGTTGAGGGATATGCACGAGGTAACAAACTCTGCATTCACCTACATCTGCTTTGTTAACATGTCCACAAAAACAAAGTAGTAAAAAGCAGAACTAAGAGCAGACTGTGAAAACCCCAACCAAGAACAAATTAAATTTTAATAATCATTGGCTAGTGAAAAAAGGACTAATCATTGATTCTAAAAGTTTCTATATGCTCTAAAAAAGATTCTTTAAGAAAATTAACACTGGTTCCAAAAGGTATAACCATACTCCTTAGAACAATATTTTCCATACAAATATACTTCATTTTATTGCACTCCATAGATATTGTATGTGTTTTTTTTTTCCAACAAATTAAAGGTTTGCAGCAACTCTGTGGCCGTCAAGTTTATCAGCTCCATTTTTCCAACACTTTTGCTTGCCTCATGTCTTTGGGTCACATTTCGGGAATACTCTCAATATTTCAAACTTTTCATCATTATTATTATTATATTTATTATGGTGATTTGTGATAAGCAATCTATCACGGTACTACTGTAATTGTATTGTGCCCATATGGAATGTCAAACTTAATAGAAAAATGTGTGTGTTCTGATTGCTCCACCAACGGCCTGCTCCATCTCTCTCCCTTTTCCTAAGGCCTCCCTATCCCTGAGACACAATAATACTAAAATTAGGCCAGTTAATAACCCTACAATAACCTCTAAGGGTCAAGTGACAGGAAAGAGTCACATGTTCTTACTCTAAGTCAAAAGCTAGAAATAACCAAGCTTAGTGAAAAAGGTATGTCAAAAGCCCAGACAGTTGAAAAGCTAGGCTTCTACACCAAACAGAAAAGCTGTGAATGTAAAGAAAAAGTTCTTGAAAAGAATTAAAAGTGTTACTCCAGTCAACACATCAGTGATTTAAAAAAAAACACACACGAAAAACAAAAAACAGCCTTACTGCTGATCTGAACATCAAACCAGCCACAACATTCCCATAAACCAAAGTCTAATCCAGAGCAAGGCCCTAACTCAGGATCAAATTTTATGCAGGCTAAAAAAGATGCAGAAGAAATGTTTGAAGTTAGCAGAGTTGGGGGCATGCGGTTTAAAGGAAAGCAGTCTCGTTAACATAAAAATGCAAGGTAAAGCTGCAAGTGTTGATGAAAAACTGCAGCAAGTTATCCAGGGATCTAGATAATTAATGAGATGACTACACTAAACAGTATTTTCAATGTAGACAAAACAGCCTTGTATTGGAAGAGGTCACCTAGGACTTTCCTAACTAGAAAGGAGAAGTCAATGACTGCCTTTAAAACTTCAAACGATATGCTGACTCGTTCCACTTAGGGTTCCAGTTGAAGTCAATGCTCATTTATTTACCATTTGAAAATCCCAGGGCTCTTAAGAATTACGCTAAACTGATTCTGCCTGTCTTCTCTAAATGAAACAACAAAGTCCGGATGACAACATTTCACTTATAACATGAATTACTGAATACTGTAATCTCACTGTTGAGATCCACTGCTCAGAAAAAAAAAAAATTCTTTGAAAATATTACTGCTCACTGACATTGTACTGGTCACTAAAGAGCTCTGATAGCTCTTTACAAGTTTAATCTTATACCAGATTAATATTTTCTTGCCTGCTAACACAAACCCTTTCTGGGTTTCGCACCGCTGCTTCACACTTGCAAGAAATGCAAGGCATTCTATGCCTACCTTAATCAGCATTAAACTACCCACCACCTGCAGCTTTCTCATTAGGCTGTAAGCATCCTCAGGGTAGGATGTATCCCTCCTGCTCTACACATGCCTTGGAAACAGATGCCCCCCAAAATGTGTAATGACTAAACAAGCTACAGTTTGAAAAAACAAAAACCCTTAAGAGGAAAGTACATGGGCTTTGGAGGGCTGACAGTCTTGGCTTTCTCCAGTTTGAGTTTGCTTTTGTTTAGTGTTAGTGTTTGGTTTTAGATTTCTTCACTTCCACTAAAATGTTAAACACTTTCTTGCCTCTAATTCTTTTAACTACTCATCAATTTTTGTTTACATTTTGTCTTTTCAACAAAGCAGCACACACAGTGAACTCTCCTACTTTTTTCTACCATAGAACCTAGTACAATACATAATTAGCATAAAGAAAAAAATCTGGCCCCAAACCTGGTCTGGGTCAAATATTTTTGTTACGTAATTTATTGACTTCTCCTGTAATTTACAACTTCTAATAAAATGTTTGATCAATTTTCAGAAAGACTTTAATAATATTAAAACCTCTTCCAAAAGCTTCCCACCAACACCAGCTGACTATCAATAATCTTCAGTCATATATTTCACTATTATACTTTTTTCTTTCCTATAATTGTCTTCAGCAAAACACTCTTATTTGACCCTGAAAAGTTTAAAATAAATACCTGACACATGCTCCTCGTTAATCTTTCTGAATTTTTTAGTTATTAAATAAATGCTTATTAAACAAATAAGTAAAAACAGACTGCTGATTTTACAAGTCTAAAAATTAACAAGGTAGTCAAGGTTCTTTGGGATTTGTGACAGGCAAAAAAATTAACCATCCTTCTATTTAATATTCAGCATTTTACATAACAATTAAGCAACTACAGAATGATGAGATGGACAAAGGTGCTAATTTTTTTTAAGATTTTATTTATTATTTTTAGAGAGAGGGGAAGGGAGAGAGGCAGAGAGAGATAGAGACATCAATGTACGGTTGCCTTTCACCTGCCTCCAGCTACGGACCTGGCTGGAGACCTGGTTTGCAACCTGGTTATGTGCCTTGGCTGGCAATCAAACCAGCGACCTTTTGGGTTTACAGGCCTGCACTTTCTCCACTGTGCCACCACCAACCAGGGACAAGATGCTAATTATTTACAATCTCCTGTCTACAGGATTCCCTTCACAGCCAGAATATGCTTTGAAAAGATTTAAAGAAAATGTATGGATTGGAAGTTAAATGCTTCCTTTTTTATAAAAGCTTATAGTAAAAAAGGCCCTCCCTATTCGTGTAACCAACTTCACAATAAATCCATATCTTAATAATATTGTTTAATTTTTCTTAAAATAATTAAACTTCATTTACCACACAATTACTTACGACAGTTCAATTTCCTGTAACTCATTTTATTTTAAAGTGGTCCCTTATCAGCTGTTGTGTTTAACAACTACACACATAATATTTTGTAAAATGGCCATGAAGGGAATATCGCAGTTTGAAGAAACACATTTTCCAAGTTCCCTAACATGAAAGGACTTGATGATTGTTTCTACTATTTTCTTATCTAAGAAATTCAAAAGCCATTTATAGCTGACATTTAACAGAACACCCTCTATGTCTTTAAGGTTAATCCTTCTTTTGAAGGAGTAAAATCAAGTGAATACACATTAAATAATATTTTAATTAGATATGTAACTTAGCATTTAATGAGCAAATCCAAATGAAATATTAACAAGGAACCCTAACTTTCATAAGTGTCACTAATTCAGTCGCTAACAAACTATGCAGAATTTTTAAAGAGAATTATAAGCTAAAATACATGCATATATACACATAGTTAAACGCTAAAAAGAAAAGAAAAGGAAAAAAGGTAAGTCCTGGCTGGTGGCTCAGTGGATAAGGTGCCGGCCTGCGAACCAAAAGATCCCTGGTTCGATTCCCAGCCAGGGCATATAACCAGGTTGCCAAGCGAGGTCTCCAAACAGGTCTGTAGCTGGAGGCAGATGAAAGGCAACCATACATTGATGTCTCTCTCCCTCTCTGCCTCTATCCCTTCCCCTCTCTCTAAAAATAATAAATAAAATCTTAAAAAAAGAAAAGAAAGAAAGAGAAGAAAAGATACTGCAAGACTGAAGGTAGGTAAAATCTTAATAAGGTGCCTGTTTGTTTAACAGATAACATATAAAATAACAATTGGACTATTTTCACTATACTGAGAATCAGGACCAGAGTGCAGGCAACACAGCACACCTGCAAGGGAAAACTTGGTCTAAATTAGAACAAGGAAGAATCTTATCAGCGAGAGTTGTTTAGCTAACTGCAGTTTAAAACAAAACAAAACAAAATTTAAAAAAAGATCCTTATGTTTGTATGCTTATTTTTCTGCAAAGTAGATCCACAGCTTTCATCAGATGATCAAGAGTCC
>PVIW01009833.1:37563-48946 GCA_004026585.1 Noctilio leporinus
GTGCCGGCCTGTGAACCCAAAGGTCGCAGGTTCGATTCCCCAGCCAGGGCACATAACTAGGTTGCAAACCAGGTCTCCAGTCAGGTCTGTGGCTGGAGGCAGGTCAAAAGCAACCATACATTGATGTCTCTCTCCCTCTCTGCCTCTCTCCCTTCCCCTCCTTCTAAAAATAATGAAATAAAATATTAAAAAAAAACTTAAAAAAAAAAAAAAAAAGAGTCCTAATCTCCTAAAAGTTTGCGAGTATTGTTCTTTTTACCATATTTGTGAGAGTTCAACAAAAAGAAGGCAGACTTCAACACAGTAAGTAAAATGAGGCACTTCACAGGAGCTAAGTTATAAGTTAGATAAACCTGTATTCAAATTACATAACTTCTCTGAGCCCCATGTCTTTAATTGTAAAAAAAAGGTGTCATAACAATTAAAAACTACAATGCATGTAGAGCACTTCCTACAGTGCCCGGGACATAGTAAATCACTCAGTAAGTGATAAAGACCCACCTGAGTTCAAATCCAGTCTCTATCTACACTTAACAGCTGGATGACCTTGGGCAAGCTACTTCACCTGAGTCTGCTCCCCCAACTAATAACAAGGATGTAATTATACTTACTTCCATACCTCCTTATATGGATTAACGAGTTATTACAAGTGAAGTGTTTAAAATAGTGCCTGGTGTATAGTAACTGCTAAGTGTTGTTACCGGCAATGAATAAAATGTTTCATAAACTGTTCTGTCAGTTTCTTCATAGTCCACTCCTCTGACCAGGTTTGGTAAATTTTTATATACATTTCATGACTCATTACACTATGCAGCTGTATTCTCATGGTAGACACCTCAAAGACTTTAACTGGAATGTGTTCACAGATTCCCTACTTCAACTTCATACATTCCAAACTGTCTGCCCATCTACTTTTAATGGCTTCGTAGAATTCAGCTAGTGATCAATCTCTACTGAATGGTTACAATCATACTCCACTCCTTCAAATACCTCTGCCTAAGGAGAACCCATGGACAATGCCTTAAATGTAGCTTACTACTTATTTACATACACATGCCTAATTTAAATAGTTGTTAATCTCATCTTTGTTTTCTAATATATACTTAAAACAATGTTTTACCATCTCTAAAAGACAAGAACTCTTAAAAATAAGGATCACAGCATCCATCATCCTTTTCCCATATTACCTGCATGTACAGCTATCATTCAATAAACACTTAAGTGTGTCTCAATAACCTTAATAACCACCACATCCCCAACCTTCAGCCCCGGTAGCAAGCTCCAAGAATTTATAGGGTTTTTTTTCCCATTTTTTATTTATAATGCCATAGAAAAGTAACTTCACACACATTTTAAACTGTTAGAACAGATAAACCTATTATATATTTAGAAAGAAAGACAATACAGAAAAAGATGGTCTAATTAACAGACATTTTTATGAAAAAAAAATTAAAAAGCAGTAGCAGCATCTACATTCCATAAGCATTTCATGTTTATTGTGAGATTTGTCTACACAAAGTAGGATGTTTGTGATGGGTAAACATTAGGCTTTTTTTTCTATCATTAATGTTAAAAATTATTTATTTTTTAAAAAGATTTTATTTACTATTTTTAGAGAAAGGGTAAGAGAGAGCGAGAAAGAGAGGGAGAGAAATGTCAATGTATGGTTGCCTTTCACCTGCCTCCAGCTAAGGACCTGGCTTGCAACCTGGTTATGTGCCCTGGCTGGGGAATGGAACCAGCAACCTCTGGGTTCGCAGGCTGGCGCCTTATCCACTGTGCCACCAGCCAGGGCTAAACATTAGGCTTTTATAAAAGTAAAACTTTTTGAAGATATCAGTATAAGATGAACCTAGAGAAAGAACAGGAAATGATGAAATACATTTAAATCTTCTGTCTTAACCCTTTTAGTAAAATTCAATCCAGGTTGATCTTTTAAAGTAATACAAGGCTTAGATTAAGCCAACCATATGATTCAGCAATCCCACTTCTGGGTTTATAAACAAAGAAAATAAAAACAGGATAGCAAAAACGTATCTGTACTTCCATGTTTACTGAAGCATTATATTCACAGTAGCCAACACATGGAAACCTGGCTTGCAACCTGGTTATGTGCCCTGGCTGGGGAACTATTAATTTTTAAAAGGTTAACTTTTCACCCTGGTCACTGTGGCTCAGTGGATTGAACCTGTGAACTGAAAGGTCACTGGTTTGATTCCCAGTCAGGGCACAAGCCTGTGCATGTGAGAGGCAACCAACTAATTTTTTTTTCCCACATCGATATTTCTTCCCTCTCCTTCTCCCTCCCTTCCCCTCTCTCTGAAAATAAATAAATATTTAAAAGATAATATCTTAATGAAAAGAACTATTACCTGCTAGTATTTTGAGAGGCAAACATGCATACACAAGCATAAAATGGAAAGCATACATCACTTCCTTTTTACCAAGTTTCAGGTATGTCAATTAACATTAAGTTTAAAAAGCTCCAAAAACTGGGAACAGGGCAGTTTCAGGAAATCAAAAGTAACTTGAAATTCAATAAAGATGCCTGATCGCACAATAATAATTTATAAATAATTAGACATAAATAATAAGTTGAACCTATTATGTGTCAAACTTCCAAACAACTTAAAAATTAGTTGGTATTTACCATTTGCTTAATAAATTAATTTTTTTCTATTTTATTATATAAGAGTCAGCATTCCTTGGTAATCACTACCACCATACACATAATAGAAGGTTCATAAGTGCAACTGATTTATTTTCAGTGCTAGTTAATGAAATCCATTACAGATATAAATAGTTAAGTTGATAATTCACTTTAGTTTGATTCAGTAGTTAAGATAAATAATTGGCCTAATGTAGGAAACATACTAACCCATATAATCCAATATAGTCCTGACATTCCACAGAAGGTTATAGGAGAATAACTGTATCCACTAGTACTGTCTATAAAACCTGGTACTTGAAAAGCACTTTTTATCTCAAGTACCCAGTTTGGGTGACAGTGCAGGTTGTGCCAATGAACCCTAAGGACACCTACTCCTTCAGGCCTTGCTATCAGCTCTACCTAATACATAGACACAAACACAAGGAGGCTGCAAAAAGAAGGAGACAAAGAAACAGGGCCCTAATGAAAGAACAAAACTCCAGGAAAAAATGCAGATAAGCAATCCATCAGATGCAGAGTTCAAAACACTGGTTATAAGGATGCTCAAGACACTTAGTGAGAACCTCAACAGCATAAGTAAGATCCAGTTAGATACAAAGGATACATTAATTAAAATAAAGAACAATTTACAGGAAAACAACAGTAGAGTGGTGGGGCTGAGAATCAAATCAATGATTTGGAACATAACAAAGCAAAAAACAACCAATCGGACTAGTTCCCAGAAAAAAAAAAACAAAACACAAACAATCAAAAAAGAATCCAAAAAAAAAACCAAGGACAGTAAGCCGCCTCTGGGGCAAGGAGGAGATAGAAAGAGCAATAAATTGGAAATCTATTTGAAAAATAACATAAGAAAACTTCCCTAATTTGGTGAAAGAAAGAGACATGCAACTCCAGCCTTGACAGAGTCCCAAACAAGATGAATGCAAAGAGGCCCGTTCCAAGACACATAATAGAATTCCAAAGGTTAAAGGTAAAGAGAGAATATTAAAAGCAGCAAGAGAAAAGCAATTAGTTACTTACAGGGGAGTTCCCATACGACTATCAGCTAATTTCTTGAAAGAAATTTGAGGCTAGAAGAGATTAGCAAGAAATACTCAACTCTATGAAAAGCGGGGACCTATAGCCAAAATTGCTCTACCCAGCAAAGATATCATTTAGAATCAAAGTGCAGACAACAGCTTCCCAGAAAAGAAAAAACTGAAGGAGTTTGTCATCACCAAACCATTATTATATGAAATGTTAAAAGGGACTTAGTTAAGAAAAAAAGATCAAAACTATGAACAACAGCAATAAATAATATCAATCAACAATTGAATCTAGAAAAACAAACTAATCAAACAAGAAGGACAGAGACAGAACCACGGATACAGAAAGTGTTTTGATGGTTGCTATCAGATAGAAGGCGAGAGTATGGGAGAATGGGTGAAGAAGTGAGAGGATAAAAAAGTATAAATTGGTAGTTACAGATTATCCATGGAGATGTCATGTATAGTATAGAAAATGGAGAAACCCAAAAACCTTATACCCATGACCCTTGGATACAAAAAATGGTTGGGAGATTGCCTAAGGAAGTTGGGGGGTAGGTGCTGAGTGGGGAGAGATAAAGGGGAAAAATTGGGACAACTATAGTAGCAAAATAAATAAAATATAATTTAAAAAATAAGCCTTGACTGGTGGCACAGTTGACAGGGCGCCGGCCTGCAAACCCAAAGGTTTCTGGTTCGATTCCCAGCCAGGGCACATAACCAGGTTGCAAGTCAGGTCTCCAGCCAGGTCCACTGCTGGAGGCAGGTGAAAGGCAACCAAACACTGATGTCTCTCTCCCTCTCTGTCTCTCTCCTTTCCCTCTCTCTGAGAATAATAAATAGAATCATTAAAAAACAAAAATGTAAAATCCAGTTATTAAAAAATTTAAATAAATTGTAATACCACACTTCTCACATTTTTCAAAAAAAAAACAAAAAAACAGAAGAGGAGGGAACGTTCCTAACTCATTCTATGAGGCCAGCATTCATTACCCTAATAACCAAAGCCAGGCAAGATTCTATAAGACAATTACAGAACAATATCTCCTATAAACAATGATGCAAAAATCTGTAACCAAGTGCAAACAAACAGAACCCGGCAGCATGTTTAAAAATTACACACCATTTAAGATTTATTCCTAACATGCAAAGGTATTCCAATATAGTAAAACTTATCAATGTAATACACCACAACAATAAAATGAAGGAAAAACTAACATGACCATTCAAGCATGTAGAAATAGGAAGTGACAACCGTCAACACAGTAAGAGCCATATGTAAAAAACCCACAGAAAACATAATATTTAATGGAGAAAGCCTGGAAGATTTTTTTCTTCTCAGATAAGGAACAAGGGAAGGCTGCCTGGATGGCCACTTCTGTCGAACGCAGTAGTGAAAATGACGGCCAAAGCGATGGCCCACAGGGAGGCGCAGGCAAACAGGCTGTGTCTGCCTCCACAACTACCTCAAAACTGGGGACAACCAGAAGTTCCAGAAAATTGAGCTGCATGTAAATTCCACAAACAAAGAACTAAAGAAGAAATACTCATCCAGACAGGTAGGAGGGGCGAAGCTGGGGCAAAGAAGATGTATTATGGAGGCGATGGCAGTGGCAGTGGTGGCAGCTGGGGCCGGCTAGCAAAAAGTGCAGCCATACATTTTAAAAAGTAGGGACAGACACTGCGGAGTGCTCTCAGCGGCAGACCAGACCGTGCAGCTCATGGTTCCAGCGCCAGAAAAGATCAAATCTCATCACTTCTGCCTATGAAAACCAGTGGGGTTTGGGATGGAGAAAGAAACAACCAGGCTCTCAGCAGATCCCATCTGTCTAGAGGGTCTCCATGGTCCTAGAACATCTGTAAGCCCACACGCACTCTGGGAACCACAACCAAGGCAACAGATAGAGGGGCGCCAGTCCCATAAGGGAAGCAGGGGTGAGTGCTGAACAAACAGCCCTGTTCCCTCTCAGACCCCTTCCCCGCATAGAGCACCACAACATGGTAAAATGGGTCACCTGGCACTGACAAATACCTAAGGCTCAACCACTTACAATGTAACAATTGTGACAGCTCTACCTAGGACACAGGCAAACACAGAAGCCTGGAAAGTTGAAAAAACAGAAAGGTATAGCCCAAAGGAGGGAACAGATCAATGTTCTGGTGGCAGAACTAAGCCACAAAAAGCCAACTTGATAGATAAGATTGAGTACAGGAAATGCTGAATGGAAGAAGTGAAGGCTATGCTAAGTGAAACGAAGGAAAGTGCACATGAAACCAATGGTGAAGGGAAGGAAATTGGGGTTCAAATCAATGATTTTGAACATAAGGAAGAAATAAACAGTCAACAAGTACAAAATGAAGGAAAAAATAATTGAAAAAGAAGAGAACCTTAGGAACTTCTGGGACAACTTTAAACATGCCAAAATCCAAATCATAGGGGTGCCAGAAGTAGGAGAGGAAGAGCAAGAAATTGAATACTTACATGAAAAAAATAATGAAGGAAAACTTCCCAAAATTGGCAAAGGAGGTAGACATACAATTCCAGGAAGCATAAAGAGTCCCAAACAAATTAGACCCAAAGAGGACCACCACCAAGACATGTCATAATTAAAATGCCAAAGATTAAAGATAAAAGAGAGAATCTTATAAGCAGCATGAGAAAAGAAGAGTTACCTACAAAAGGGTGTCAATAAGACTATCAGCCCCAGTGGATAAGGTGCCGGCCTGCGAACCCAGAGGTTGCTAGTTCGATTCCCAGCCAGGGCAACATAATCAGGTTGCAAGCCAGGTCTCCAGCCAGGTCCGTAGCTGGAGGCAGGTGAAAGGCAACCATACATTGATGTTTTTTTCTCTCTCTGCCTCTCCCCTCCCCTCTCTATGAAAAATAATAAATAAAATCTTAAAAAAAAAAAAAAAAGACTATCAGCTGATACCTCAAAAGAAACTTTGCAGGCAAGAAGGGCTTGGCAAGAAGTATTCAAAGTGATGAAAAGCAAGAACCCACAACCAAGATGACTCTATCCAGCAAAGCTATCATTTAGAATGGAAGGGCAGATAAAATGCTTCCTCAGACAAGGTAAAGCTAAAGGAGTTAATCATCACCAAGCACTTACATGAAATGTTACAGGAGCTTACTGGTATTTAAGAAAAAGAGGATCAAAACTATGAACATTAAAATGGCTACATAGCCCTGGCTGGTAGCACAGTGGATAAGGCGCTGGCCTGTGAACCCAAAGGTCACTGGTTCAATTCCCCAGTCAGGGCACATAACCAGGTTAAAAGCCAGGTCTCCAGCCAGGTCCATGGCTGGAGGCAGGTGAAAGGCAACCACACATTGATGTCTCTCTCCCTCTTTGCCTCTCTCTGAAAGTAATAAATAAAATCTTTAAAGTAAAACTAAAAACAAAACAAACTAGGCAAACAACCAAAATAGGAACAGAATTATAGGTACAGGAATCATTTGGAAGGTTATCAGCTGGGAAGGGGAAGAGAAAAAAATGGGGAAATGGTGCAGGAAATAAGAAACATAATTGGTAGGTACAAAATAGATGGGAAAAAGTTAATAATAATTTAGGAAAAGGTGAAACCAAAAAAGTTATATGTACCACATATGGACAAGTACTAAGGGGAGTGGGGACTGCTGGAGGAAGTGGGATATGGTGCAGAGGGGAGCAAAGGGAAATAAAACTGGGACAACTATAATACCAATATCAATAAAATATACTTTACAAATAATCATGTTTCCAAACTAAAAAAACAAACAAACAAACAAAAAAAAACCCCACAATAATTAGAGCAACTAAGCAAGAAAAAGAAAAGACACCCTAATGCCTCTGCAATTACATTAAAAATACTGGCTTAATAGTCAAATTTAATTTCTCTAAAATATATAAGCTAAAAACATAATCATGCCTCTTTAGCTTTTCCATTTCCACTCTACCATATATCGATAATATATACGTACTGCCCTTTCAAGAGTTTAAAAAATATTGGCTTGCCCTAGACAGGTGGCTCAGCTGGTTATAGTACAGTTCCATACACCAAAAGGTTTCCGGTTCAATTCCCAGTCAGGGCACATACCTAGTCATGGGTTCTATCCCTGGTTGAGGGGCATACAGGAGGCTATTTCTCACACCAATGTCTGTCCATATGTCTGTCTCTCTTCTCCTTCTCCCTTCCCCTACCTCTAAGACCAATAAACATATTCTCCAGTGAGGATTTTAATAAAAACTGCTTTATTCAGTTTTTTGTTCATATAACCCATCACTCTAATGCAATTATGGTTAATAAGGAATAATGACAAAAGTATCCTGCTCATTCCTGATAAATGATCCAAAGAGAATCTTACATAAACCAGGCTAAAATAAATAAATAAAAATCAGGGTAAAACCTTTAACATGAAGGCATTATACAAGGTGAATCCTACTTAGTATATTCCTTTGCTTATCAGCAGAGAACCTAATTAAATGACTAACATAAGGGCATAAAGCGTAAGACTTGACTGCATAATTTTTTAAAACTAGCCAGGAGTATTTTTGCCTTTCAAAATCAAAGTGATACATGGATACCACACGGTGAGGCAGGAGGAAGTGAATTGAGGGTTAGCCTTTATGACACAGAAATGATACTAATGAACCTAGACACCTGAGGAATAATGATCAATATATAACCTTGGGGTGGAGAAAAAGATAAAACTAAGAATGTCAAAGAACCTGGTCAACCACTCTCCTACATTCAGTTAATGCATACAACGTTGTAAAGGTGCAGCAGAGACTTAAATCACTAAGAATAGAAACAACTGATCAAAGAATAAAGGCTATCATATTTCAAGGTAACTTTCTACTGCTTAAAATCCCTTGTCTGCCCAGAATAGATACTATATGTAACTGACACGCTTTTTTAATTGACTGAAGACTACATATGTGGTAGTAACTTTAACTAGTAAAAGTGAAATTTGATCTAACTTAAAAATTCAAAAACTTAATACTCAAAAATTTCATTTTAACCATGTAGCAGGTACGGTACAGTCACCCACTCCAAAGTACTAAGTGTACAAAGTCACATGTTCTTATCGTGAAAATCTTGATAACATGCCTATTTTTTAACTCGGTAATTGCATTTCTAGAAAATTATTCTACAAAAATAATCCAAACTCCAGAAAAGGCTTTAAATTCAAATAAGTTATTTCTAGCAGGCAAAACTGGAAACAACCTAATGCTTAATCAGTCACAAAAATAATACATACACATACTAATTTTTCTCAACAAAAACCCATCCTTCACCCAGCATTCATTCTATAAATAATACTACATTCTCTCAGTTGCTCAAATGAAGATCCATGACAACATCCTTTACTCTTCAATCTCTCACATCCCACATCGTAGATCTTATTTTATTTTGAACGTATATACCAAATCCACTACTCACCTCTTTTACTGCTACCACCTTACAACAAGCCATCATCTTTTCCTACCTATATTACTACAATCACCTTTTAATTGACCTCCTTGCTTTCACTTGACCACCACAATCATCTGCCTTAAACACAATTTACTCTTTCTATAGTAACTACTTCCTTTAAAAGGAAATTTAAAATTACCGCTCTTAAGTTTCCAATGGCTTTCTATCACATCTACATTAAAATCCACAATCTTTACCATGGTCTATAATGCTCCAGATACGTCTTTGAATTCTATCTCCAACCTTTCTATAGTCTAGCCACATTGGCTTCCTTACAGTTTTAAGTTCACATTAAGCATGTTGCCATGTCTCAGATATCTCCCTAGGCAAGGGAAACAAAAGAAAAAAATAAACAGGTCTTTATTAAACTAAAAAGTTTTCTGCACTGCAAAGATAAACATCAATAAAGTAAAAAGACAACCCAAGAATGGGAGAACATATTTGCTCATGCATCTGATAAGGGGTTAAAATCCAAAATTTATAAAGAACTTGAGTTTGTAAGTTACTCAACACCAAAAACAAACAAACAACCCAATTTAAAAATAGGCAAAGGACCTGAATAGACATTTATCCAGAGGACATACAGATAGCCAATAGAGAGATGAAAAGATGCTCAACATCACTAATCATCGGAGACACACAATTAAAACCGCAATGAGATATCACCTCACACCTGTCAGAATGGCTATCATCAATAAATCAACAAACGAGTGCTGGCAAGGACTGTTGGTGGGAATGCAGACTGGTATAGCCACTGTGGAAAGTAGTATGAAGATAGCTCAAAATATTAAAACTGGATCTGCCTTTTGACCCAGTGATCCCACTTCTGAGAATACACCCAAAGGAACCCAAAACACTAATTCAGAAGAATGTAAGTACCCTTACGTTCACGGCAGTGTTATTTACAGTCCCGAACATATGGCAGCAGCTCAACTGTCCATCAGTAGATCAGCAGATAAAACAATCATGGGATATTTACACAAGGAAATACTACTTAGCTGTAAAAAGGAAGAAAAATTTACCCTTTGTGACACAGTACAGATGAAACTGATGAAATTTATTCTAAATGACATAAGCCAATCAGAGAAAGACAAATGCTATATGACTTTACTCATATGCGGAATCTAATAAACAAACAACTAACAGAACAACTAAACAAACAAAACAGAAAAAGACTCGTAGATGGGTAACAGGAAGACAGGTGGGAGGTGGGGGTACAAGGTGTACCGTCTGAGCAAAAAGGAAAAGGGACACATGGACAACAGTGTGGTGATTGCTAGGGGTGGGAGATATAAAGGGACTAAATAGTAATGGAAGAAATACAATGAAGATTAATTTTTTTGAAAAAAGAAATGATAAATAACAGTATACCAAAAAATGGTTATAGTAGCTGCCTCTAAAAATCAATCAAGCTTACTAGAAATTTTCAGTTTCTTCTGTTCACCTACCTTAATTTTCAAAATAATTTAATGGTGATGGTATACTTTAATTAGAAAAAGCTATACTTTAAGAGTTAGGCCTGCCCTGGCTGGTGGCACAGTGGATAAGGCACCAGCCTGAAAACCCAAAGGCCACTGGTTCGAATTCCCAGCCAGGGCACATAACCAGGCTGCAAGCCAGGTCTCCAGCCAGGTCCTTAGCTGGAGGCAGGTGAAAGGCAACCATGCATTGATGTCTCTCTCCCTCTCTGCCTCTCTCCCTTCCCTTCTCTCTGAAAATAATAAATAAAAAATTTTTATAAACATATAAATAAATTAGGCCTGGCACAAAAAAAGCTCAGTACTTAAAAAATAAAACAAAGATGCCCTGACTGGTAGCACAATGGATAAGGTGCCGACCTGTAAACCCAAAGGTCACTGGTTCAATTCCCAGCCAGGGCACATAAACAGGTTGCGAGCCAGGTCTCCTGCCAGGTCTGTGGCTGGAGGCAGGTGAAAGGCAAACACTGATGTTTCTCTCCTTCGCTGCCTCTCTCTCTACCTCTCTCTCTGGAAATAATAAATAAAATCTTTACAAAAATAAAAATAGTGAAATAAGCCAGTCAGTGAAGGACAAATATCATATGATCTCACCCATTACGGGACAATAATGAGCAAAACTAACAACAAGCAAAACAGAACCAAGTATATGAATACAAGGAATAGGCCTTCAGTGGTCAGGGGGAACGGGGTTGGGGGGAGGGGGCAGGCAGAGGCAAAGAAGGGGAGCAGCTTAGACAAGAACC
>PVIW01009834.1:0-48825 GCA_004026585.1 Noctilio leporinus
GAATACAAGGAATAGGCCTGCAGTGGTCAGGGGGAAAGGGGTTGGGGGGAGGGGGGAGGCAGAGGCAAGCAAGGGGAGCAGCTTAGACAAGAACCTAGTATAAAGGAACCATGGACATGGACAACAGGTAGGATTGACTTTGGGGGGAATGGGTGGGTGGGGAGGGGGACAGAGGGGAGCAAAAACGGGTTCGATGTAATACAACAACAATAAAATTAAAAAAAGAAAAAGAGAGGGAATGAAGAAGGCAAAGAACTTCCTATATATGACATATGGACATGAACGAAGGGGACACTGCAAGAGCAAATGGGAGGTACTGGGTGGAAGGGGGAAAGGAGGAAAATTTAGTACAACTGTAACAACAAAATCAATAAAATATATTAAAAATAACAAACTCAAAATGGATAAAAGACTTAAATGTAAGTCCCAAAACCATAAAAATCTTAGAACACATAGGCAATAAAATGTCTGACATCTTACACTGGCAATATTTTTGCCAACACTTCTCCTAGGACAGGGAAACAAAGAAAACAAATAAGTAGAACTATATCAAACTAAATAGCATTTGCACAACAAAAGAAATTATCAATGAAATGAAAAGGGAACCCACTATATGGGAGAACATATTTACCTACGATACATTTGATAAGGGATTAATTTCCAAATATATATAAAGAATTTATACAACGAACACCAGGAAGAAAAACAATCCAAATAAAAAAGAGGACATACAGATGGCCAATAGACCTATGAAAAAATGCTCAACATTACTAATCATCAGAGAGATGCAAATTAAAACCACAATGAGATATCAACTCACAGAATTTGCTACTATTAATTTTTATTTAAAATTTTATTCATTATTTCTAGAGAGAAGGGCAGAGAAGGAGGAAGAAAGGGAGAGAAACAAATTTTAGAAAATACATACACCACCATGTTCATTACAGCCTTATTTATAATAGCCAAGATACGAAAGCAGCCCAAGTGTCCATCAGTAGATGAGTGGTTTAAAAAAGCTGTGGTACATTTATACAATGGAATACTATATGGCCATAAAAAAAGAAAGAAATCTTATCTTTTGCAATAGCATGAGTAGACCTGGAGATTATTAGGCTAAACAAAGTAAACCAATCAGAGAATGACAAATACCACATAATTTTACTTATATGTGGAATCTAATGAATAAAATAAACTGTCAAACAAAACAGAAACATAGGAATGGATACATGGACTGACAGCTATCAGTGGGGTGGAGGAAGTGGGAACTGGGTGAAAGAAGGTGAAGGGTTAGCCAAAGAACATATATACACAACCCAGAGACGCACACAATAATGTGCTGACAAGGCTGAGGGAAGGAGGAGTTGATAGCTGGTGGAGGTGGGCAAAGGGGAAAAACAAGGACAACTGTTTTAGTGTAAACAATAAAAATAAGGTTAAAAAACAGATCACCAGAATATAGGCTAAACTATCAAACACTATCAATGTGTGGATGAAAACTTCTAGATGACATTTCCTTCAGTACAATTTTTCTCTATTTTTTTTCTTTTCTTTTTCAATGTATGATTGCCTTTCACCTGCCTCCAGTTATGGACCTGGCTGAAGATCTGGCTTACAATCTGGTAATGTGCCCTGGCTGGGGAATTGAACCAGTTTTTCTCTATTTTATAAAGGTCATAATAAAGACAATATTTATATGATATAAAATCACAAAGAAACAAAAAGAGGTAAGGGTTGGGTATCATCCTCATGAGGTGATACATGAGACAAAAAGTATACATGTAGTACCTACATGACTGAAGAACAGATTCTTGGGAAACCCTTACAGTTTGGTGAATGAAGAAGAGAAAGTGGAAAAGAATTAGGATGGTGCAGTATTGTAAAACATGAAATAAGAAAAGTTTTAAGAAAACAGAAGGGTTAGGTAACACTGACATGCTACTGACAAGTCAAGCCGAATAAGGACTGAGGAAAGGCTATTGGATCATTCACTTAGTAGATTATGATGTTTCAGAGCATAATTTTAGTAGATTGGTAGGGGCAGAAGTCAACAGGGCTAAATAAAGTTAAGAGAGGAAGTACACCAAACGAGTTGGCTCTCAACCAGCAAATATAAACACTAAATGATGTTTACATTGCCAATAAAAGTGCTTATTGATCATTCATTCCCATTAATAATACTTAATTTTCTTCATTAATATTTCCAAGAAGAAAATTTTAAATATATTAGGAAATTTTTTAATCCTCACCCAAGGATATGATTATTTATTTCAGAGAGAGAGGAAGGAGAAAGAGAGGGAGGGAGAAAGGGAGAGAGGGAGAAAGGGAGAGAGGGAGAGGGAGGGAAAGAGGGAGGGAGGGAGGGAGGGAGGGAGGGAGGGAGAGATTGATGTGAGAAACATCAATTACTTGCCTCCAGTACATAAGCATTGAACCCATAAGCTAGGTTTGTACCCTGACTGACAAATGGACCCATAATCCTTTTTTTCCCCATAATCTTTTGATGTACAGAAAGATGCTCCAACCAACTGACCCAATGAAAACTTTTAACAAGTTTCACAAAAGGAAATTAATTTTTCAAGATCACAAACTATTTAGAACTAGCCAACTGCAAAAGGTGAAAGGAGACCAGAAAGATCTGATGGAAAGATTTTACCCTGCATCATTATTAAATATTTTGGGGGAAAATACTTTGAGACTATGCAAATATTGTGTTTCTGCCTAAACTTTTATCCACTGATTTCAGCATCCAACCTGAAACTAACCAACTGCAAAATGTAGAACTGTACTTCCTCTATTTTATTTAATCCAGAAAGAATAACAAACAGAATTTAGCTACTAAGCCCAACAAAAGTAGAAAACATCAGTATTGTTATACTATTTAGTGATTATTTTGAGTACCATGAATGAGGTAAGTATTTTCTCTGAATGAGGCTGCAGATAGTAGTGAATATTTTAACTTGGATTCATTTGGGGAAGTAAGAACCTACCTCCTTGGGAGTTTTATATCCATCTCGTAGAAAGCGACAGCAACCATAACGACCCTGGAATGCAGACACAAAAGGTCAGAACTATGCACCTTGGTCCAGCCATATACTTATTTATAAACACATCATTTGCTGTAACACTTGTGAACATTTACAGCCCTAATATAGGAACATCTAAATAAAGCAATCACAATGGACATTAAAGGAGAGATTGACAGTAATACAGTCGTAGTAGGGGATTTTAACGCCACAATAACATCACATTTAACACCACATTGATCTTCCAGACAGAAAATCAACAAGAAAATAGTAGCCTTAAATGACACACCAGATCATATGGATTTATTGATATCCTCAGAGCATTTTACCCCAAAGCAGCAGAATACACATACTTTTCTATTAGACATGGGACATTTTCTAGAACAGACCACATGTTAGGACACAAAACAAGTCTCAATAAATTTTAAAAGACTGAAGTCATATTAAGCAACTTTTCTAAAAACAATTGTATGATGTCAGTAATCAATTACAAGAAAAAAACACACAAACACACAGAGGCTAAATAACACATTACTAAACAGTAAATCAGTTAACAATGAGATCAAGAAAAAAATCAAAAGATACCTTGAGACAAATGAAAATGAGAACACAACAACCCAAAATCTATCACAGTGAAAGCAGTCCTAAGAGGGGAATTCATAGTATTATAGGCCTACCTCAATAAACAAGAAAAGTCTCAAATAAACAATCTAAACATACACTTAAAGGAGCTAGATAAACAAACAAACAAATCCCAAAAAGAGTAGAAGAAAGGAAATAATAAACATTAGAGTGGAAATAAGTGACATAGAGACTAAAAAACTACAAAAGATCAATAAAACCAAGAGCTGGTTCTTTGAAAAGATAAACAGGACTGATGAACCGTTACATAGACTACAAAAGAGAGAGAGAGAGGATGCAAATTAAAAATTGCAAATGAAAGAGAAGTAACAACTGATACCATATAAACACAAAGATTTATATGAAAATATTACAAATAACTATAATAACTATATTGACAACAAATTGGACAGTCTGGATAATTTTGTATAAACATTACAATCTTCTAAGCTGAACCAAGAAGAAAACAGAAAATCTGAACAGACTAATTATAACTAATGAAATTGAATCAGTAATAAAAGATGCCAACAAGCAAAAGTCCTGGACCAAATGGCTTCAAAGATGAAATTTACCAAACATTAAAAGAAGAACTAAGAAAAAGAAACAGTCTATCACCGAAAAGAAAGGAGGAATTCCCAGAAAGAGTGCTAAATGAAACAGAGGCAAGCAAACTATCAGATATGGAATTCAAAATGATGATGATAGAGAAGCTCAATTAGCTCAGTGAGCTCAAAGAAAACTACAAACAACTCCAAGAGAACTATGAAGAACCCCAGAGAAGCTACAAGGAACTTACTGAGAACTATATACACCAACATTAAAAAGGACATTGAAACTATCAATAAGAGCCAGGAGGAAATGAAGAATACAATTTCTGAATTGAAGAATACAGTAGAAGGAATCAACAGTAGGCTAGAGGAAGCAGAGGATCAGATCAGTGAGCTGGAGGACAACCTAGAAAAATATTCCAAGACAGTGCAACAGAATGAAAAAAGACTGAACAAGAATAAAGATGTTTTAAGGGAGCTGCAGTACAACATGAAACAATGGTATCTGTATCATAGGGATACCAGAAGAAGAAGAGAAACAAGGAATGGAAAACCTGTTAAAAAAAAGTAATGATAGAAAACTTCCTTAACATAAGTGAAAATATCACTCAAATTCAGAAAGCACAGAGGGTCCCAATGAGGAAGAATCCAAACAGACCTGCTCCAAGACACATTATAATTAAAATGGCAAACGTCAAAGACAAGGAGAGAATCCTAAAAGCATCAAGAAACAGCAGATAACACTAAGGGGGCTCCAATAAGGTTATCAAGTGATTATTGAACAGAAACAATACAAGCCAGAAGGGAATGGCAAAAAGTATTCCAAGTCATGGAAAACAAAGGCCTGCAACCAAGAATACTCTACCCAGCAAGGCTCTCATTCATAATGGAAGGTGAAATAAGGAGTTTCCCAAACAAAATAAAACTAAAAGAATACATCTCCACCAAATCAGCATTGCAAGAGATGTTGAAGGGTCTGCTTTAAAAAGATGAAGAGCCCTGGCTGGTAGCACAGTGGATAAGGTGCTGGCCTGTGAACCCAAAGGTCGCAGGTTCGATTCCCCAGCCAGGGCACATAAGCAGGTTGCAAACTAGGTCTCCAGTCAGGTCTGTGGCTGGAGGCAGGTGAAACGCAACCATACATTGTCTCTCTCCCTCTCTGCCTCTCTCCCTTCCCCTCTTTCTAAAAATAATGAAATAAAATCTTTAAAAAAAATAAAAATAAAATAAAATAAAAAATAAATAAATAAAAAGATGAAGAAACAGAGAGAGAGACAGAAAGGAACACAGGTACAAAGGGGGAAAATGGCGATAAGTATTTGTCAATAATAACTTAAATGTAAATGGATTAAACGCACCAACGAAAAGACATAGGGTAGGTAAATGGATAAGAAAACATGACCCACATATATGCTGTCTTCAAGAGACTCGCCTCAGAATAAAAGATCAATACAGACTGAAAATGAAGGGATGAAAAATATATTTCAAGCAAAAGGCTGGGGTAGCAATACTTGTATTAGACAAAAACAGATTTCACAATGAAGAACATAAAAAGAGACAAAGAAGGGCATTTCATAATACTTAAGGGAACAATCCATCAAGAAGACATAACCCTTATAAATATATATGCACCCATCCTAGGAGCAACCAAATATATAAGGAAAATCTTGGAGGACTTGAAGAAGTACATAGACAGCAACACACTAACAGTAGGGAATTTTAATACCCCACTATCAATAATGGACAGATCTTCCAAACGAAAAAACACCAAGGATATTGTGGCATTGAACAACAACACTCTAGATGAAATGGACTTAACTGATATATATAGAACCTTTCACCCCAAATTTCCCCTTATATTAACCATTTTACACAACTATAGATTATTTATCAAAACTAAAAAATTCACCTTGGTACAGCACTATTAACCAAAGTACAGAATTTACCTGGATTTCACCAGTTTTTCCACTAATGGCTTTCTTTCTGTTCCAGAATCCAATTCAGGATCCCAATGCATTTAGTTGTCATGTCTCCTTAGTCTCTTTCAATCTGTGGCATTTCCTCAGTCTTTGTTTAAAAAGTGTCACTTTGACACTTTTAAAGTATATGTGTCAGTCACTTTGTAAAATGTCCCTCAATTTGGTTTTGATCAATGTCTTCTCATGATTAGATTGAGGTTATGTAGTATTGGGAAGGATGTCACAGAGGGGCTGTGTACTTCTCAGTGCAATATATCAGGAGGACATGATGTCAATATGCCTTATTACTGTTGATATTAATCCTGTCACTTGGTTAAATCATTGACACAGGTCATACTCAAAGCCCCAAAAGATAATAATTTCTCCTTAAAGTAAAAACCCTAATGAAAAGAAAGCCTCATATAGACATACTTGAAGCTTGGTGATGATTTCCTGTTTTGTAATCTCCACCAATTGATTATCTTCTACTGCAAAGGCTGGGAAGGAAACAACTGAAAGTAGACTAGCATCAACCTCTTTGGATGTTGATGCCCGAGGGAGTATTGAGTTAAGAATAGACTAAAAGAAAGAAAACAAAATGTGGCACATTAGTGAATAACTCAGGGTTGTAAAACTAACAGATTTAGTTTTAAAACATTTATGTAGAAGAGGATCATTCACAGAAAATCTAAACAGTATTCAATGGTAATAGCTTTGAAAACTGGCTATTTCTGTGTTTCAAACCTTGTTTCAATCCTGCTCTCAATGTTTTCCAATCTTGATTTTTAAGCAGGTACTAATGGATACAGAATATTCTTAACATCATTATCCCACCCACCATCCTGTTATTCTATTAACAATTATTAAGCATAAAGATACGAGAAAACGTAGCTACTGAGAAGTAGAAAATAGAAGGCTCAGCTCATATATCCTTTATATTTATCTTTTCTATAGGAAATGTGTTTCTACAATTAGAAGATGAGTTCATATTCACTATAACACTATGGGTATCTAATCAGGGTTTGAAGAAGAGAAGAAAAATCACTTCGCCAAAGAAAATAACCTTGATTTTTCAATATACAGAGTAACCCAAACAAAACTGAAGATATGCATATACCATTTAAACAGTCTAAATTCCAAATATTCAAACCTAGGACAAGAGAATGTTTCAGACTCATTATCAAGAACACTCAAAATCAGCCCTGGCTGGTAGCACAGTGGATAAGGAGGCAGCCTGCAAACCCAAAGGTCGCTGGTTTGATTTCTAGCCAGGGCACATAACCAGATTACAAACCAGGTCTCCAGCCAGGTCCGTAGCTGGGGGCAAGTGAAAGGCAACCACACATTTATGTCTCTTTCCCTCTCTGCCTCTATCCCTTCCCCCCTCTCTAAAAACAATAAATAAAATCTTTTTTAAAATCATTTTAAAAGAAAACTCCAAATCAATCACCCCTTACTCTTCTGCTATACCTAGAAAAGGAGATACTCAGGAGCAGAGTCCATAAACTTGATATAACAATACTGAAGAATTCCATATACTATAAGGGGATCCCTTTATAACTTTGGGTGAGAGAACAGAACTATGATCTGTTACAGCTAAGCCTTATCTCTGTATAGGATGCTTGATGAGATATTTTGGTACATGGTAATAAATAAGATTGTGTTCTCAATCAGATCTCTTCATTTCAAAGTCCATACTAAACCGGAATCTGGGTTAGAATAAAATTTTCTATAATGTGGTCCATTATTTTCTTACCTGGCAGTGTTGTACTTCATCGGGAAGGACATGAACAACTGATTGGGGTCCACCTTTCACACCAAACAGATTCAGTTCATCTAATGCTTCCAGGGCTGCCTGTGGGGAGCAAAGAAGAAATGGTCAATTTCAGCATTAGAAAGATATATATTTCTATTCCCTGTACCTCAGTATCATATCAATTCACATAATGTCATTTTAAATATGTTCAGCAGAACATAAAATACAGTTAACATTCTTTATTCCAAGAGGCCTTTGAGTTGTTCTTTTCCTGTCATATTGTCCCAGAGTCAGTTAAGGTCGTGCTTGTAGCAATCCTTTCATGATAGAAACCCTCCACAAATTCAATATAGAAAGAATATACCTCAACATAATAAAGGTCATATATGATAAATACACAGCTAACATTATACTCAACAGTGAAAAACTGAATGCTTCTTCTCTAAGATCAGGAACAAAAAGAGGGTGCCCACTCTCACCACTCCTACTCAACACAGTGTTAGAAGTCCTAGCCAGTGCAGTCAGATGAAACAATGAAATAAAAGGAATCCAAATTAGAATGAACGTAGAACTATCATTACTTATAGACAATATTATATAGAAAATCCTAATGACTTAACCAAAAACTAATTGGCAAATACAGTATAAAGTTGAAGAACATGAAATTAGTGCTATTTCTGTACACTAACAAAACATCTGAAAAAAATGTTAAAAACTATCCCACTCACAATAGCATCAAAATCAATAAAACACAAAAATAAATTTAACCAAGGATGTGAAAGATCCTAAAATTTGTATGAAACCATACAGGACCTCACATAGCCAAAGCAATCATGGGAAAAAAGAACAAAGCTGAAAGCCTAACACCTCATAATTTTATTTTTTTCATAATTTTACACTACAGAAGTACAGTAATTTCAATAGTATGGTATAGGCATTAAAACAGACACATAGCAGGTTGCAAGCCAGGTCTCCAGCCTGGTCTGTAGCTGGAGGCAGGTTGCCTTTCACCTGCTTCCAGCTCTCTGGAAGCAGAGAGGCAGAGAGGTCTGCCTCTCTACCTTCCCCTCTCTCTCTGAAAATTATAAATAAAATCTTTTAAAAATAAGATAAATTAAATAATAAAATAAAATAGACACATAGGCCAATGGAACAAAATAGGGAACCCAGAAATGAACCCTTGAATTTATGGCCAATTAGTAGTTGACAAGGGAGTGAAGAAAACTCAATGGGGAAAGGATAATGTCTTCAACTAATCATGAAGTAATGGTAAAACTGGATAAGTACATACAAACCAATGAAATTTGATACCTATCTTGATTATTCACAAAAATTACCTTGAAAAGGATTGAACATAAGACCTTGTATCATAAGTCCTTGAAGATAATACAGGGAAGAAACTCCTTTACATTAGTTTTTGCAATGATTTTTTTTTTTTAAATGACATGAAAAGCACAAGCAACTAAAGAAAAAAATCAACAATTAGGACTACATCAAACTAAAAAGCTTCTGCACAGCAAAATAAATAAATAAATAAACACTAAAAGACAACCTATGAAATGGCAGAAAATACTGGTAACCACATATGTAATAAGAGGTTAATATCAAAAATATATAAAAACTCATAAAACTCAAGGAAAACAACCACAACAAACCAGGTTGATCAAAAATGGGTGGAAGAATTCCAGGATGGCTGCAAAGTATCTGAGAGCTCAGTCTGCTTACTCCCAGACCCAGACTGGACTCGCAGCTAAACTGCAGAGCAATCAACATGAAAAACCAGTTGAAGGAGCGCAGAGGAAGACAGGAATAGATAAGGAGAGGGCGACTCCCCTCATGCAGGTGTGGCAATGGGGGAGTCAGAAAGATACTGTGGCAGAGGAGCTACCTCCCTTGGGAGCATGGGGGCTGAGCCCCAAGCACAGATCCCCAATCCAGCGCAACAGGAGACAAGAAAGGGAACCCAAGCAGCATTGAGAGGTGAAGCAGTGGAGATCTGATCCACCTGGGAGACTCAGAGAACACCTTACCAGGAAAGGAGCGAACCCATTGTTACAACACTAGCTTGGGAAGTTTTCCCTGATGTGTGAATGCTAGAGGAGTCATATTGCTGTAGAAGGGGTGTGCTTGGTACACACAGCAGTGAACCTGAAGGGCCCTCTGTTTGCTGGAAGGACTTTGGGCAAAGAACTGGTCAGATGACATGATATTGTACATAGAAAACCCTAAAGACCCCACAGAAAACTACTAGATTTAATAAATGAAATTGGCAAAGTAACAGGATACAAAAGTAGTATTCAGAAATTGATGGCATTTCTATGCACCAATAATGAACTATCAGAAACAGAAACTAAGAAAACAATCCCCTTTACCATGGTAACAAAAAAGTAAGATACCTAAGAATAAACCAAGTAGATAAAGAACTGTACTCAGCCCTGGCTGGTAGCACAGTGGGTAAGGCACCGGCCTGTGAACCCAAAGGTTGCTGGTTTGATTCCCCAGCCAGGGCACATAACCAGGTTGCAAGCCAGGTCTCCAGCCAGGACCATGGCTGGAGGCAGGTGAAAAGCAACCATACATTGATGTTTCCCTCCCTGCTGCCTCTCTCCCTTTCTCTCTCTGGAAATAATAAATAAAATATTAAAAAAAAAAAAAAAAAGAACTGTACTCAAAAACTATAGGACATTGAAGAAAAATAGAGAAGACAAAATCAAGTGGAAACATATACTGTGTTCATGAATTGGAAGAATTAACATTAAAATGTCTATACTACCCAAAGTAATCTATAGATTCAATGCAATTCCTATTAAAATACTAGTGGCATAATTCACAGATCTAGAAGAAATAGCCCAAAATTTTATATGGAACCAAAAAATGGCCCCAAATAACCTCAGTAGTCTTGAGAAAAAAGAAAGAATTTGGAGGGATCACAATACCTGATATCAAACTATAATAAAAAGCCATTGTAATCAAAACAGTTTCATACTGGTGCAAGAATAGGCCTATAGATCAACAGAACAGAACAGAGAGCCAAAAATCAACCCATACCTTTATTGTCAATCAACATTTGACAAAGGAGGCAAGACGGAGTAAAAATACAGTCTCTTCAATAAATGGTGTTGGGAAAATTGGACTAGTTCATGCACAAAATGAAAACAGACCAGCAACTTACACCATACACAAGAATAAACTCTAAATGGATAAAAGACTTAAATGTTAGACTCCAATCTATACAAATCCTAGAAGAAAACATACGCAGTAAAATCTCAGACATCTCTCATAGCAATATTTTTGCCAATGTATCTCCTACAGCAAGAGAAGCAAAGGAAAAATAAACAAATGGGACTACATCAAATTAAAAAGCATCTGCACAACAAAACAAACCATCAACAAAATGAAAAGGATATCCACTGCATGGGAGAACATATTCACCTATGATACATCTGATAAATGGGCTAATTTCCAAATTATAAAGAACTTATACAACTCAACCCCTGGAAGAAAAACAACTCAATTTTTAAAATGGCAAAAAATCTGAATAGACACTTCTCCAAAGAGGACAGACAGATGGCCAACAGACCTATGAAAAAATGCTCAACATCACTAACCATCAGACAAAAGCAAATTAAAACCACAATAAGACATCACCTCATACCTGCCAGAATGGCTACCATTGATAGATCAACAAACAAGTGTTGGAGAGGATGTAGAGAAAAGAGAATCCTCGTAACTTGGTATATAGCCAGTATGGAAAATATTATGGAGGTTCCTCAAAAAAAAGTAGGAACAGAGTTACCATATGACTCTGCAAACTCTCTTCTGGGTATCTACTTGAAAAACTTATTTGTAAAGATATATGTATCTCCAAGTTCATTGCAGCATTATGTTCAATAGCCAAGGGATAGAAACAACCCAAGTATTTTCCATGGCTGATTAGAAAAAGAAAATGTGGTACACATATACTACAATCAAATACTCCTCTGCCATAAAGAATGAAATATTGCCATTTGTGACAACATGGATATATCTGGAGAGTACTATGCTAAAATAAGGCAGAAGGAAAAGGACAAGAACCACGTGACTTCATTCATAAGTTGGATATAAAAAATAAGCAACAAAGAAGAAAGCAAACTAATAGACAACAGAATGTTTGCCAGAGGGCAAGAGGGACCAAGGAGGACCAAGTGGGTAAAGGGGATTAATTACATGGTGAAGGAAGGAGGCTAGAGTTTGGGTGGTGAGCACACAATAGCATATACAGATGACATATTATAAAGTTGAGCACCTGAAATTTGTATGTTATTAGCCAACATTATTCCAATAAATTTAATGAAAACAAGAAAAAAGAGGGATGTTATAACACTGTCAAATCAAGCAAAAGACTTTAAAAATAAAATCTGCTTAATTTCTTTTCTGATTACAGAAATATCAGATCTAGAGTATCTTGTAAACAAAGCAAGAAAAATTACCTTTGCCATTCCAACTGAACTGGCATTCAATTCTGAGATCCCTTGGTTGGTCTTGTCTCCACGTTCCCATATACCAAAGTCCTGGCATAAAATAACCAATATTCCATTAGCAAGTCATCACCATTGAATAAAAGGCACAGATAGCTAATCTGCCCTACATTGTGTGTACCCACAATGCTTATTAAGGATATGCCAATGATTTGGGTTGCCCCCATAGATATTTTCCCAGTAACTTTAAATTCTAAGGGGCCTCCAAGAAGTTGTAGGACTCTTGGACAGTTTAATTGTGGTCAAAGATTGTTTAGGCCTTCTAAATTTCCCTGGCCAGTTTTGAATTCAAACATTTCCTTCTTGGACCCTTTCACTCATATGTTGCCTGCTCTGCTTCTTTACTTCCCAGAATTTTGTCGGAAAGTTAGAATCACTACTTCGTAAGAGATCATTTATATAATAATGCTTCATCAAAATTTTTGCTTGTAATCCTTGGCCCATTACCAGGAGCTTAAGGTCTTCCCTTCCTAAGCCCCACCTTCCCAGCCAGATAAAATTCCAAGTTAGCAAATAGAGACTACTCTTTTTCTGTTCTCCCCGACTTTAATCAGCAAACTTTAAATTGTCTGCCAGAGAATACCAACATCAAATACTAAACTTTGACGAGTGGAATAGAGTTACCTCATGTTTTTATCAGAGGTTAAGCTCTACAGGGTCAAACAACCAGAGTGGATTACAGCAGGGAAATACGCCTAGCTCCCGACACTTTATAAAGTTCCTTTATCCTTTCCTGGCCAGAAAATATTCAGGAAATTGGCTCAAAGTTATTCAAAGGGCAGGCAGCAGTGAAGTAAAATAAAGATTAAACTTTTAAGAATAGTTTTCATAAAACTTTTGTTTCCAACCTGAAATCTGAGTCTTAGATTAACAAGAAAATCACATGAATTGGTTCCAGTAGAAAAGTGTGTTATCAACCAAAATAGGATAAAAAATATATATATATAATCTATCACAGATTAATCTCTAAATTTAACCTAAATCATGCTTTTTAGAGTTTTTTAAAAAGATTTTATTTATTATTCTTAAGAGGGAGGGGAAGGGAGAGAGGCAGAGAGGGACAGAAGCATCCATGTATGGTTGCCTTTCACCTGCCTCCAGCTACAGACCTGACTGGAGACCTGGCTTGCAACCTCATTATGTGCCCTGGCTGGGGAATCGAACCAGTGACCTTTGGGTTCGCAGGCTGGTGCCTTATCCACTGTGCCACCAGCCAGGGCTCTTTTTAGAGGTTTTAATAGGGTGAATGGGAAAACTCTTGACTAAAGGGTCAGGCTAATTATCATGGGGGGAAAAATATGCTCTTGACCAGAATCTCTCATCAATCATCATTATCAATAACAACGGCTAATTCCTACACAGAGCCCACTATGCAGATACATAGTTTCAAGCAGTTCATCTAGAGAGGTGCTTACCAAATTGTCCATCAAAGCAGATACCCAAGTAGTCAAGGAAATAAAGCCTAAACCACACAATGGCATTTTACCTTAAATATCCATTCTAATTTTACTCCATATTGGCTTGACAATGTACCATGCACTGACCTATGCATTTTACATTGTCTTCCTTAATCATTACATGTTATAGATGACAAAACTGAGGTGCAAAGAGAGGTTAAGTGACTCATCCAAGGACACACAGCTAATAAGTGACAGGCCTAGGATTAGAGGCCAAGCACTCTCATTCCAAAGCCTTCATTCTTTAACATTCTTTATGACCCCTTGATAATATAAAGGTAACAGTTAAAATTACTTTTAATAAACTTTTTATTCTGAAATTACTTTAGACTTCCAGAGAAGTTATGAAGATAGTACAGTGAGTTCCCATACACCTTTCACTCATTATTCCTTAATGTTAATACCTGACATAATCATAGTACAACTGTCAAAGCTAAGAAATTAACATCAGAACAATATTAGTAACCAAATTATGAACTTTATTAGGATTTCACATTTTCCAGTAATACTGTTTTTACACTCCAGGATCAAAGCCATTCTACATTTGTCATGCTTCCTTAGCCTCTTCCAATCAGTTACAGTTCCTCCAGTCTTATCTTTCATGACCCTGACACTTTTTGAAGGTTAGTAGATTAGTAGTCAAATATTTTATAGATTTCCCTCAATTGGGGTTTGCTTCATATCTTCTCTTGCTTAGACTGAGGTTATGAATTTTGGGCAAGAATACTACAAACATTATGCTGTGCCCTTCTGAGGCACACAATGTTATGTTTTATCACTGGTGATGTTAACCTTTGTAACTTGGTTAATTTAAGGTGGTGTCTTCAGGGTTATTTCATTCTACTGTCACTATTTTCCCCCTTGTAATGAATAAATATCTTGAGACACTGTACAACTACAAATATTCTGTTTCTCCTCCAACACCCACACACTAATGTAGCATTGTAAAGCCTGAGAAAGAAGACACCTACTAAGAAGGGCTCCTGGTGGCTAACTGGGCTCAAATTCAAAACAAAACAAAATAAACAAAAAACAGAGCCTAGCAGCCACTTCTATATAAGGACCTCTCACATAATTTCAGGGAGAAGCCTGCACTGAACTGCCTTTGTGTGCTGTGTTCCTGCCATCTGAGCCAGCCCTTATAAAGAAGTTCCTGGAATCTTGTTTCAACCAGTAGGACTGAGGCTTTTCCCATCCAATTGGAGCTGCACAGCTTGACCAACCACAGTGGCTCTATTCGATCAATTAGGACAATGCCTTTTGGACCAATCAAATTGTGAAGATCTGGAGTCATCGTTTGCATGAGGACAGACCAATCAGGGGACAGGGACAGGGATTTCCATTCATATAAACTGGCTCCCCTTTGCTTCTGGATGGCACTTTCTCTTTCCACCAAAGACTGAAGACAGCATTTTCCTGGCTGAAACACTGATGCTATCTCTCAGGAGCAGGAGTAGACCAATGGAGACCAGAGCAGACTGGCACAGAGAGGATCAGACCAAAGCATGGGGGAGCAGACCAGTGCAGTGCAAAGCAGAAGCAAGGAACAGAGCAGAGCTATCTGGCCAGAGGGGCCTGGCCCGGGTGCTGCCTCACAATTGAGCTGTTTTGCACTGAATAAAGTTTCCTTCTCAGCACCCCAAATTTGGATTCCTGTTGGTATTGAATTGGCGTCAATGACCATCAGCTGACAGCACCCATTAGTGTGATTCCTGCCTGCAACAATTATTGTGGTGTTTCCACGGTTATTTTCTAGTTCCTTCCTTACCTCTGTAGTCATTAATGACCATCCTTCACTAAGGAAGAGGTGTCCTTTTGCCCCTATTCAGTTTATACCAGTACAAACTTATGGGTTATAATAAAATGTTTTTATTTGGTTGCTCAAATTACTTCAGTTTTGGTCTTAGGGAGTTTCTCCAGGTTTGACCCGCCCTATTCTTTTTTGAACACTTCCTCACTTTTGTCACTACATGATACTCCAGTCTCATCTTACATTTTCCCAATACCAGTATAGGAATCAACTACCTCTGTAAGGAATCCTGCTTTATTTTATTACAGAATGATAGTTCCAATCCTAGGCTGGAGCAATGGTACTCATTATCACTGTGGTGTCATTGTTTCTAGGCCTTCTCACTGAGCAGAACTTGAAAATGTCCACATGCACACATGCAGATGCATGCAAGCACATAAACACACAAATACCTCACATACCTTGTATTTATTTCTGTATGTACCTTACATTATTTTTCACATCAAATCTCTGACTTAAAGGTATAGGAAGGTCAGCCATATTTAACCCAGGGCTAGCCTCACCTGCCCTCTAACTCAGTTCTACCCTAGTTTGTTCAGCAAGATTAGAGTATCAGAAGGCACAAATGTCATTAATTCTACTGCTGCAACCCTTAGCTGAAATAGAGAGGTCAGAGAACCCTGACTTGCACCCTGGACCACAGCAAGGCTGTGGTATCAGAAAGTGAAGTGATCAGTCAGCAAATAATGTCTGTGTACCTTACATATGTCTATGTTAGGCTTAACCTTATGGCAAATATGGAGTGACAGGTTCCAGATTTACCCTCCCACCTAGACCAACTAAAAAAATTAACTAAACAAATTGAACAATTAAGTTTAAAAACTGGACTATTTATGACATATCCATTTCCAATACAATGAACATCATGCAATGAAGAACAGTGATCCCTGAGAGAGAAGGTATTAAATATTTTATGATTTAATATAAACGTACCTCATATAATAGTTATAAGAAAAAGTAGTTTGCAAGAACCTAGTATAAAGGAACCATGGACATGGACAACAGGTGGGATTGACTTTGGGGGGAATGGGTGGGTGGGTGGGTGGGGGGACAGAGGGGAGCAAAAAGGGGATGGATGTAATACAACAACAATAAAATTAAAAGAAAAAAATAAATAAATAAATAGAGAAGAAAAAAAGAAAGAAAAAGTAGTTTGTATAGTAGATACTGAATCAATGTCTACATATAATATTACACACATGACTAAATGTTATTTCTAAGTAGTTAACCCATACTACTCCTTAGCCATCTTGCTCCTGTTTAAGTCTATAAGTCATTAAAATAAGACTACAAGTTAGCCCCAGATTGTCAAATATATATCATCAGATTTATACAGTTTGAAAGAAATAAAAGCATAGCATCTTGACTCTTGCCTCTATAACTCCCTTGGGGAGAAGATAAACAGAGATGACAGAGTTTAGCAAAGAAAGAAGCTGAAGGCAATTTTCACCAGAAGCCTTATAGTGGCTCACTATAAAGCCTTATAGATTGGCTCACTATAAGGGGCAGCATTAAAAGAAAAAATGAGATGTCCAGAATTTTTAAATACCACGTTTAAAATACATTACCAAATGAGTACTTACAGCAGTTTTATATGCAGCTTCAATGTAAAACACAAGGTTCTGTATGAAATTGACTTCATCTAGGCTGTGGATGATATGAAGTCCTGAGGAAAAAGAGAATAAAGGTGTGTATCTGGCCAGTGATCAAAGTGACTAAATGACCCCACCACTCTCAAATAATCCTACTTCTTTCTGCTTAGGAATAATGGGAGGTACTTTGAGTAAGAGCCATAAAAATCTGATCACAAATCAGTCTCAAGCTAGTCTTCAATTAAGTGAGATACCAGCATATTTTAACACGGAAGAATTGTAACTATTATTTGTAGGTTTTAATAGAAAGTCTCTCTCCTAATTCTATAGGTAACTAATTTTTAATGTGTCTAAATGTACAAACCTAGGCATCTGGAAAAAGACAATAGTTCATTAAAGAGTTGGAGAGTCTAAACACTGAGCAAGAAATATATACACATGATTCCAGGAACTTAAATCCATAGTTTTGGGAGTAAAAATGAGAATTGTTCTAAATGTAGGCTATACACAGATGGTTACAGCATACAATGGAGTATTTTGCATGAATTATCCACCTAATTTTTACAACATTCCTAAGAGTTGGGTAGTCCTAGCTTCTCAATGAAGCTCATGGCTAATGTCACGTAGCTAATAAATAACTCAATTAACTATCAACTTCTGTATCACTTCAGAGACTGAGATCCTAACCAAGATGCTACTACTGCCTCCCAATATGTACAGTATATTCCATTTTTGCTTAAAAAATAATACTTTCACCCTGGCCAGGTGGTTCAGTTAATTAGAGCATTGTCCCGTACACCAAAAATGGTTGCGGGTTTCATCCCTGGTTGGGGTGCATACAGGAAGCAACTGATCAATATTTCTCTCTCACATCAATGTTTCTCTCTCTCCCTTCCTCTCTCTCTAAAATCAATAAACATATTCTCATGTGAGGATTAAAGACAAAAAGTAACAGTTCTTTCCTCTCCCCTCCCCCATCTCCTATTTTTACTGAGAGCAATACCAACAGGTATACAGTGAAAACCCTCCACTCGGAATCACATCACTCCCAATCTGTTAAATCTCGCTGGAGGGAACAAGTCTTAACCAGTTTCATCTGTATCCCTTCTGAGATACATTATGCATGTATGAAATTTCCACATATAGAGTACTACTACACTATGCTGCACCTTGATTTTTTCATACATTACTTGAAGACAATTTAAGGTCTATCTGCCTCATCTTTTTTAACAGCTACACAGCTTTCCACTGAATGGCCACTCATAACCAGCTCATTAATGAAGACATTTAGGGTGTAGCTAATCTTTTATCACCACAATCAGTACTACAATGGCTACCTGTGTATTTATATACCTTTGTGCTCCTGTACCAGTATATCAAGGTAAATTCTTAAAAGTATAATTGCTCAGTCATGGATTTATGCATTTTTTCCAAAATTTTATTATGAATTTTTTCAACAAACTAAAGAACTGAAAAAAATTTTACAATGGACACCTATATACACACCATCTGGGCTCAACCATTAATGTTGGAAAGCATAATACTATGCTCTTCCATCCCATACCTATCCATCCATCGATCCATCTTATTTTTTGATCCCTTCACCATGTGTGTATTAAATGTTGATAGTTATCACCAAATCATTCTGCAAAGAAGTTGCATAGTTCACATAACAAACAGCACTACTTGCCTGTTCCCTTTACCGGATCAACACAGGCTTTAATAAGTTTTTGATCTTTGCTGCTCTAATGGATGACAAATAGATTCTCCTTGTTTAATCTTAAGTTCTTTTTTTTTTTTTCAATGTATGGTTGCCTTTCACCTGCCTCCAGCTACGGACCTGGCTGGAGACCTGGCTTGCAACCTAGTTATGTTGCCCCGGCTAGGAATCGAACCAGCGACCTTTGGGTTTGCAGGCCAGTGCCTAAAGTTGTTTTATTATCAATAAGGTTGTGAGTCTCTTTATATGTTTGTAAAACATCTGTATTTCTTTTCCTATGAACTGTTTCGTTGTGTCTACCAATTTCTATTGAATTGTGGGTCTTTCTGTCATTGATACATTAATAAATAATGAAGAAGTTAGCCTTTTGGCCATCAAACATGTTACAAGTATTTTTCCTAGTTTTTCAAATCTTGCCTTTATTTACAGTACATTTTTATTCTTGGAAAATTTTATTAAAAAGTTTTATCCTGTGAATGTTTCTGGTACTTTTATAGTTTCGCTTTTTAAATATTTGATCTATTGGCAGAGAATTTAAATCACAGAACTGTAACTTTAGAACTAAAAAGAACCATATGACCCATATAATCAGATTGCAAACTCCTCCTGATCCATGGCCTTGTCAAAACAGCAACCACAGCACAGGACAGGAGCAGGAGCCTGGTGCCTTTTGAGCTGCTATTCTAGTGCTGGAGGTCAGAGGAAGTGAGTCTGAGTAAGTCTGCACACACACCCTTTAAGAGGAACTGCCTGGTACCTCGGAAGGCCTCCATCTCCCTCAGCCTCAATCCTTGTTGCTTTTCACAGGCAAAAATTATGGGGACTTCTCTCCCTAGCATTGGAACCCTGGTGTGGGGCTGGGACCCCTCACTGCTCAGGGGTATCTCTGCAGCCAAAATATTCCTCCTGATTTTTATCCAACACACATAGGTGTGGGACCAGCTTGTTCCATGTCTCCACCCCTCCTACTAGTCTTGATGTGGCTTCTTCTTTAATTCCCTTGTTGTAGGACTTCCACTTAGCCAGACCTCAGGCAGTTCTGAATGTTGGTTATTCTGTAGTTTAGTTGTAATTTTGATGTGCTTGTGGGAGGAGAGTACCACATTTACCTATACTGCCATCTTGACTGGAAATTAAGTATGATGATTCTTTTTCTGCCGTCCCAAATCTGTTAAGACACTCTAGTGGATTTTTCATTTCAGTTACTATACTTTTCAACTCCAGAATTTCCATTTGGTTCATTTTTATCTCTTTACTGATATTCTCTATTTAATGAAATATTTCATCATATACTCTTTTATTCTTTAAGCAAGATGTCCTTTAGATTGTTGGACATTTTTATAGTAACTGCTTTGAGTTTCTGTCTCCTAAATTCAACATATACTTCTTCTCAAAGGCAGTTTCTGTTACCTGCTTTTTTCCTTGTTTGCTTAGAGTTTCCTGTTTCTTTACATACCTCATACATTTTTGAAAACTGTATATTGCAGATAATATATTATAGGAACTCTATAATACTGATACCCTGCTCCATGAGGATTGCTTTTCTTTCTTTGTTTGTTTAGTGACTTGGCTAGACAATTTCAGTGAAATCTATTTCCTCCATAGTATGCAGCCTCTGATGTGTGTAGCCTTGGGCATGCACACTGTCACTCCAGGAAGACAGTGATTTTGGTTCTACAACTGTCTCTTTCCCTGATCTATTAAGTGTCTGCCTCTGATGGTATACTCAGCTATTTATCTCCCCTGATTACCAGCTGATTGCTCTACTATTTTGTACTGAGGCATCCACTGAGACATAAATTGTTCTGTGGTCTCATCTAATTAAATTTAGGCCTCCTTTCAGGTGGTCTTTGAGGCCAGTTTTTGACCCTTCTAATCCTAGAAGGGCTCTTTCTGGCTGGCCCTTTCTTGGTTCTCTGTTACAACTTCCAAATAGTCTGTGGATTGGCTTCTTGCTCTTCTTGAGCTATCAGCCTCCTCTTAATTTCTTAGAGATAAAATCTCCATTGTTTTCATGAGTGCCCATAAGCTTGAACTTTCCCACACTCTGTTCTAAATAAAGTCAGTTCTCTTGGGAAGAACACAGATGAAGGTTTCTGTGCTTATGGCCTGCCTCTTTTCCCATTCTACTAGCAAGGTGGGCCAGGATTAGTATTCTCAGCCTGCTCTGCTTGGGGTTAAACTTCTAATCCATGAGTGGGGCCGAGGGTTATGAAAGAAGTTCCAGACCTCTTAGTTATTCTTGACTAGACTACAGCTCCTGCAACCCAGAATTGGGGATAATAAGAAATGCTGGCAACCTGCCTCTCTCAAGAAGATCTCATTGCTCTAGAATAGCAGCTGGGTGAGGGGGAGCCTTGTATTCTAGTCCACACCCACCTTGAATGTTCTGTCATGGTGAGTTTGGGTCAAGGAAGAGAGTAGATGGTGGCGCAAACAGCACACTTTCCCACTGCTCTCACCAAGATTTAGACTTCCTTGAATAAATGATTCTCTACTTTATATTCTTAAGACAATTTCCAGTAAATTTAAGTGATTGGTATTTATAAAATTAATTTTCACTATGTATGTTTATTTTGCTCGGGAAAGCATCTTTGGAGCTCTTCATGCCACCATCCTGTGAGCTGCAGTCAGCTTCTGTCTAAGCCTCTCATTTAAACATAAGGTTGAAGGCCCTGGCTGGTAGCACAGTGGATAAGGTGCCAGCCTTCGAACCCAAAGGTCGCAGGTTCGATTCCCCAGCCAGGGCACATAACCAAGTTGCAAGCCAGGTCTCCAGTCAGGTCTGTGGCTGGAGGCAGGTGAAACGCAACCAAACATTGATGTCTCTCTCCCTCTCTCCCTTTCCCTCTTTCTAAAAATAATAAAAATAAAATCTTTAAAACAATTAAAAAATAAACAAGGTTGAGATTTTCAAGAATTCAAAAATGTGCAGAGAATTGCTAAAATTTCCATGAAGACCTTTCATATTCTACTAATAAATTATCTCTCACATCTATCCTTTTCATCCTGAATACAACTGCCTTACATAAGTCCTCCATCATTTCTTATGTTAAGTATTTCACCAACCTCCTAAGAAGTCTTCCAACTTAATTTCCATCCCCATCCAATCTGTCCTCCTTCTATTGGAGTTAATTATCGAAAATTTCTTAACGATTTACCTTGCGGTATAAACCCCAACATAATACACAGGCCCTTAAATAGCTAGCCCCAACTTTCTAGCTTCACCTTTTGCCATTTTTCCAGATCTGTCTTACACTCTAAACATAGAAGGACTTTCCAAACTTCCGTGCTGTAGGCATACTATTCTCTTCCCTCTTTTGACTTGTTAATATCTACTTATTTCTACTTACTTCTCAAAGGCCTGATAAAAAAAAATATCCACCTTATTCCAAGCACCTATCAAAGTCTGCTCATTGAGTTGAAAATCAAATGTTAAGTCAGGAATCAACAAACAACATTTGTTGAATTAATAAATGTCTCTTGTAAGCCTCTTTAGTATATTTCTGCTTCTCTTTTGGGCTCGAAATGAAAAACCACAAGAGATATTTAGATAACTTTTGCTCTGTAAAAAGCAAAACAAAACAAAACAAAACACAAAAACACTCCAGGGTTGGTATTAAAAGAATGTTAAAAATGTAGTTACACCTGCCATTCTATTTAAACAAACAAACCAAAAAATCCTAAAAATATACTTATTCAGGGAGAAACCACCCCTCCAAAAGAAGGAAGTATATATGTAGCAATATTATAACTTGAAGAAAAGGTTACTCTGTCTCTGAGATGTGTGTTGTAGAGAGAAAGAAAAGGAAGCCTTTAACCACCAAATTTATGCAAGGAAAGGAAAAGAAGAGTATTCTGGGGTAATTCTCATCCTGAATGATTTTAGTACCAAACAGCTCTATAACCAGGTAGGAAGATTAAAAAAATCAAAATGTCAAAAATGTGATATATTAGGCACCGACCTGCGAACCCAAAGGTCACTGGTTCGATTTCCAGCCTAGGCACATAACCAGGCTGCAAGTCAGGTCCTTAGCTGGAGGCAGTTGAAAAGCAACCATATATTGATATTTCTCTCTCTTTATTCCTCCCTCCCTTCCCCTCTCTCTAAAAATAATTAATAAAATCTTTTATAAACAAATAAATCCAATAGACAAAAAAAAAATGTGATATTGTGACAAGCGCATTTACTTTACCTCAGGAAAATCTAGCAAAGGTCCTGTTTAATTTACAAACTGAGTATTACCTGATTCATTGTCTTCCTCAATTTAGGATAAATAAAAGGGGATTTTGTTGGTTTTTATGCTTTCCTTTTTCAGGTAAAGCATCTAAAAGTAATAACAAAACCATATATAAACCATATATAAAGGGTTATTATTCAATAATAAAAAATAAACATTTGAATTCTGAGTCCTAAGTTAATTCCCTTAATATAATTTAGAGGTCCCTAGAGAGATAAACTTGTATATTAACTTGTATATAATACATTAATAAAGAGTAGTATAAAGTAGGTGATTCATTTTATGTTAACATTAACTACAGGCTTGTCAGTGCTTAGTATGAGAACAAGCAATAAACCCTAGTCTTTCTTTCCCATCTCATGGTATCTGAGGATTAATAAAAGATAAAAATACTCATCTAAAGAAAATCTACCCCAGATTTCCTGGCTCTCAATTTTAAAATATTAATTAGTGCCACAGACCTGTTTCTCAATGTAAATGAATACTAACCGTACCTTAAAAAGTGTTTCTCCTTTTACAATTTTAAAAATATTATGGTCCCAATGTGCACCTTGGAGCAAGATAAAGAGCTATGTTGTTTTGTGGAGAAGCCACGTGTGGTAGAGCAACTGCTCCACGCTGCCATGGCTCCCAGGACTTCTGTCCTTGAACTGACCTGAGGCAGTCATTTGTGCTAAGAACAGCAGGTACACAGAGGTAGCGTCCAACTGCAGGTGTCCCCACTGGTCATCACCCACTACAGTGGCACAGGTTTTGGTGTTGTACTTGGCATGGAGGCTATCCTTGGTACTCTGACTGTATTTGAAGGATTCTACTTTATCCACCTGAAGGAAACAAAAACAGTTAAAGATGGTTCTGCAGAAAATGTGACCTACACGCCATACTTCTGTAGAAACTCTAATTGAAAGGCTTAGCTCTGAAAACTTTGATTTGATTATGTGCGCATCTGATATATATGATATTAGGTTGGCCAAAAAGTGTGTTTATTTTTTCCATACGATGGCTCTAGTAGTGCTTAGTAGTCTTTAGCTTCATTCGAAACAATTTTGTTTGATTGCACTGTAACAGCTGTCCCATCAGCATGCATTTTTTAAAAACTTATCAAAACTGGTGAATTTTTTGTGTAGCCATTTTAATACTGGAGATGGAAGAAAACATGCAACATTTTGGCATATTATGCATTATTATTTCAAGAAATACAAAAACACAACTGAAACGCCAAAGAAGGCTTGTACAGTGTATGTATGGAGAAGGTGTTGTGACTGACCGAATGTGTCAAAAGTGGTTTTCAAAGTTTTGTGCTGGAGATTTCTTGCTGGATAATGCTCCATGGTCAGGTAGAACAGTTGAAGTTGATAATGATCAAATAGAGACATTAATTGAAAATAATCAACGATGTGCCATGCAACAGATAGCCGACATACTCAAAATATCCAAATCAATAAAGTTATTAGTGAAAATGAAAAATGTGTCTTTTATTTTATGGAAGAAAACTAAACAAATGTTTTGGCCAACCCAATATTATGTCTTTAAATATGGTTCATTAAGTTAGTGAACTTAAACCTATTTGATAAGGTAGAAAATGCAAATACCTAAAATATCAAAGAAAGTAGCAAATAAAGAAAGTAATAAGAAATGACAGCCCTGGCTGGTGTGGCTCAGTGGATTGGCGCTGGTCTGTGAACCCAAGGGTCACTGGTTATATTCCCAGTCAGGGCACATAACCAGTTTGCAAGCCAGGTCTCTAGCCAGGTCCCCAGCTGGAGGCAGGTGAAAGGCAACCATACATTGATGTGTCTCTCTCCCTTTCCTCCTCCCTCTCTACCCTTCTGTCTAAAAACAATGAATAAAATCTTAAAAAAAAAAAAAAAAGACATTATGCCCGTGAAATAGCTCAATGGAGAGAGAGCACTAGTAAAAAAGTTCAGAAATGTACAGTTGATTTCTTCTTATTTTAGACCTGTTGAATGCCTGTGAATGTTTATTTTGTTAATCTGGGCCTCAATTTCTCCTTTAAAAAAAGATTTTATTTATTATTTTTAGAGATAGGCGGGCAAAAAGGGAGAGAAACATCAATATATGATTGCCTTTCACCTGCCTCCAGGTGGTGACCGAGCTGGAGACCTGGCTTGCAACCTCATTGTGTGCCCTGGCTGGGAATCTAAACCAGCGACCTTTGGGTTTGCAGGCTGGCACCTATTCACTGAGCCACCAGCCAGGGCTCTCTTCTTATAAAATGTAATACTGGTTTCAAGAAAAACAGTTCAGATTCAAGATATGCAACTTGTGTAAAGATCTCCTAGGATAAGGGAAAACACTTTGTAAAATGAAGCACTTCTGAATATAAAAACATATAAACAACCTAAAAGATAAACCAAGACCAGTAAATTATTTGTGGTATGTAACAAAGGATTAATATCCATAATGTTCTGAAACTCCACAAATAGGCAGGAGACAACCCAAAAGAAAACTAGTCAAAAGACCTAACAGGCAATTTAACAGGAGACGAAATGCAAAGTTTCAGTTTACATATGAAAGGACGCTCATTCAATTCAAGATCAGGAAAATGCAAATTAATGCAAGAATTTGCATTACTTCAGGCCCAGGAAAATGCAAACCAATGCAAGAAGGTATAGTAAGCCTTATCTCCATTATAAAATCTGAAACATTTTTAAAGGTTTTTTTCTGTAAGTTTTGCACCAAAATTTATTTTGACCATGGGCTATTTGTAGTTTCTATTTATTTTATTAGTGTCAAAGTGTGTGTTTCCCTAGAGAGGGATTAATATTTTTGATAACAGAGTGCTGTTCCAGACCTGCTGAGGGCATAACATATGATATGGTATACATGCTGTAGTGCCTTCTAAACTCTGAAAAATTCTGAATTCCAAAATTCATCTGGTCCCAAGGGTTTCAGATGAGAGCTTATAGAACTGTATCCTCATTTACTCAATAAAGACAACTGCATGTACAGCAATGATGAAGCATATTAAAAAATCATACGTAAAGGAGTAAAACCTAAAAACTAGACGGAAACATTCCAGCGGTGATTGGATGGTAAAATCGTGGGTGACATTTCTCCCCTCAATTCTATAACTTTTCTAACAGTAGTGTGTACAATTTGTGAAACTGAAAAATATGTAAGATATAAACATTCCCTAAAGGGTAAAGATATTACTACAATGTGCTTTTATTATAGAGGGGGCTGTTCACAATGGCATACCTGTCTGATCATGCAGTGCAGCAGTCCCCTCATCAGCTTCACTACACTCTGCAGAAATAAATGGAAACAAGACTGTTATAAACATCCCTAGATGCAGGAACACTTACTCAGCAACTGCACTGGTACATGACCTTTTGAGGACAAGTAACCCTATCCTGGGTTCCTATTTACATGGCATTTACTTTATAAGTACACAGAAGCGCAGATCGCAGCTAAAAGTGGAATCGAAAGCTGCAGTTGGTGACTCCTTCAAGTGAAAAAGTCCAAGTTCCAACATGTTTATGTAAAACTAAGCCAACCATCCTATTAGAGGATATTTCACCTGGAGAGAATGAGCAAGTCAACTCAAAAATCATAAAGCTGTGAAGAGATTCTAAAACATAGCCCATGGCTTTGAAAGGCCAATATCATCACTTTCATTTTCTTTCTAAACTGGTCAAGACTTATCTTCAATTCACAGAAACATTTATCTGGACATTTTCCCTAAAGAATAAAATGATATTCAATTCAGAAAAATTGTAAACAGGGCAATTGTTAGTACAACTCCACCCCTTTACCGTTAAAAAAATAAAAGCCATAAACTTCTTAAGTCTTACATCATTATTTCTCTTACTAGGACTCAGCAATTTCTAAAGTAGTTTTTAAAATAATAGTACTCCAAGATTCTGATTACCAACTATATACTAGTTGGTATAATAATAATTAAATTTAATTATAATATAGTGGAGTAATACAATATTACATGATACAATACTATTGAGTATATTAAAGTATATTAGTTGGTATACTATAATAAAGTAATAATAATTATACTTAATTATAATATAGTAATAATATAATACTATACGATACTATATAATCCTATCCTATCCTAGTTATACTACATGACCCTAGAAGGGCCCATAAGCAATGGCATGATTAGGCAGTATGTTTTGGAAGAACATCACCAAACAGCTTCTCCATTTCTCTAAGCTTTCTGTTTCACAGTCCAGAAGAAATACAACCAGGAATGCTGGCTCAGAGGTGGCTTAAGGACACCTCTGCAAAATAATCTACTTGAGGGATACATCATTCTGTTATTCTTTCAAAACATTCTGGCAACAGTCATGATAAGAATATGAACCTATTAATTATACTCCAAATCTTTATGAAGTATTTTATTGGAGGAAAAATAAAAAATATTTCCTTGGAAGAGTATCTTTTAAAAGTAATTTCTAAGCCCTGGCTGGTGGCTCAGTGGAAAGGCACCGGCCTGCAAACCCAAAAATTGCTGGTTCAATTCCCAGCCAGGGCACATAACCAGGCTGCCAGGTCTCCAGCCAGATTCGAAGCTGGAGGCAGGTGAAAGGCAACTATACAGTGATGTCTCTCTCCCTTTCTGGCCTCCCTCCCTTCCCTTCTCTCTAAAAATAATAAATAAAATCTTTTTTAAAAAATAAATTTATTTCTGTTTATAAATGTTCCTCCCCTTACAAATGAAGAAATGAGAGAGGGAGACAGAGAGATCTTGTCACTTTTTAAAGCATGAAGTATTTAATAAAACTGAAACTCTGATAAGAAAATCTCTATCATTACTCTGACCCTAATGAAAGACATCGTCCTTTAATATACCCTGTTACAGAAAGCATTCAACATAACCACCTCACTCTGTGGGGAGACTTTATTCAATTCTTAATTATCTTCTACATGTCACCCCATACTCACAAGTATCTATCATATCCTTTCACCCCTCTTTACCATTCACCCCTGCTACTCCCACCTACATTTAATTTAAACAGAAAACCTGGGGAATCATGGGCCCAGAGGAGGATTCCTGATTGCCATCCATTTTTGTCCTCCTGATATTCCATGTCTACAAGTAACTCTCAAATAGCTTGTCAAATAAATTATGTGTGCACACATGTGCTTAAAGAGAGGGAAGGTGCAAATATGACAAAATGTTAAGAACTAGTGAATATAAAGAATATGCGCAAATATGTTCATTTTACTTTTCCTACAACTTTTCTGTATATTTCAAATCTTCAAACATAAAAATTCAGAGCTAAATATAAACATTTTGTCCCATTTTGTTATATTTATTACAGGATCTGACACATGGCAATTACATAAAGTCTGCTAAATAAAAAATCAAAACTAAGCACAGACCATAAATGATCAAGAAATCCCAAGAAACTAGTTCTGAGTGGCCTTTGAGAACAGGAGGCAAAGAAAAAGTGGGACTGGAGCTGAACTTTGAAAGGAGGGTAGTGGTTCAGATTAGAAGGGAACATGCATCACAAATAGAAGAAACAGCTCATTAAAAGATTCGGAAGTGGGGAGAACTATACAGGAAAGGCTTTGCAAAGGCTGAATCTGAAGTCATTAAACCGCGGTTGTATTCCTATCACCACCAAATTCCAGCCTGCTTCAATCTCTTCACTTGTAAATTAGGGGAAATAATACCTAAATTATAGGGTGCTATGAGAATCAAATGCTAATAATTATGGGGAAGTATGCAGTACAATGAAAGTATGTACACAAATGTAAGGTATTTTTATTAAGGAATTGTTAGAGTAATAAAGATACTGATGTGGCTGGGAATGGGGGTAAAGTGCAGGATACCAACATGACATAATATTGTCTAGGAACAAATCCTTGCTTATCAAAAACATTTAGATTTTTCTTGTTGGAAAATGAGAACCACAGAAAGATAGTGGAAATGATAGAACTTAAGTATGGTTTTCACAACAGTGTTAAGTGATCAAGGTTTAGACTAGAGTTGAGGCAAAAGGGACAAGAAAGGTGGGATAGATTCAAGAAAAATTATAAAAATCAACAGGCTTTGGTCTACATGTATCCAAAGGCAAAAGGGACAAGTTAAAAATCACTAAAGGCAAAACTTCTCAAACACTGTTTCATAGAACACTCGTCTAGGAAATTCTGTAACAGCTGTAATACATACACTTTAGTACATCAAAGGCTCTGAGAAATTATGGAGTAAAGAAGTCTATTGTTTAACATGGCCACAAACTTAATTGACCTAGTATTCCATGGGACGCACTATGGGAAAAGCTCTAAGTAATGTTGCCAAGTAACCAGTGCACTGAAGGCACCAATAAGACAAAAAGAAAGGCTTAGTGAATTGCTGTTGTTTGGTAGTCCATTTTGTTTGTTTTCAGCAGGAAAAGCAGAGCTTCGGACATAATGAGTTTGAGGAGCTACAGGATATGCAGAGGTAACTGATCAGAAGACAAATGGAAAATCAGGGTTTGACATTGAGGTGAGGTCAGAGTAAAGATGAAGTTTTGGAAGTCATTCCCATAAAGACAATGAAGTCGTGGCGAAAGATGAGACTCCACACAAAGAGAGTAAAACTGAGGCAGAAGTAGAACTTGGAGGCAGCCAAAGAGTAATCTCTATTTATGTGACTATTTATTTTTATGGGTATGAGTCAATACCTATGTGACTAAGAGAAAAGGGCATTTGAAAAACATATATGTGCATAATTCTATTCTCAATCTAGGATAGGATAGTCACCTAAATGCTTGTACCATTTTCATCCAGAATTCTCTTTAGTTCTGAAATTATTTCCCAGAATGGAATCAAGGTGAAAATTGGAAGGAAGGGTAGGAATGGTTAACAATCAATGGTTTGGGAAAATCAACACAGTAATGGGAAAACCTGTTTTAAATTGACAGTGAATGGGAATTTATTCCATGGATTATTGGATTTAATCTATGCTCATTTATTGTCCACAGATCAGTAGTATTATATCTGGCTGTACTTTAGAATAACCTGGGTAGTTTATTAAAAATGTTCATGGCTCCACTTTAAGAGATTTATCTAAATTGTTCTAGAGTGGACTTCAGTAAGAATATTTTTTAGAAGATTCCCAAGTGATTCCATTGTACAGCCAGAGGTTAGAACTACTTATGTAGATTAGGGACAAATATAGTGTACTACCTATTTTTGTAAATAATGCCTATTGGAATATAACCATGCTTATTCCATTATGTATGTATTGTCTCTTGCTGCTTTTGTGCATTAATGAAAGAGCTAAGCAGTTGGGCAGATACCACATGTGACCCACAATGCCAAAATATTTACTATCTATCCCTTTACGGAGATGGTTTTGTGATCCCTGGTCTGAATTAACTCTTGAGTCAGATATGAGGAAAAAATTTTAAATTTAGTATTGCTAGAGAAATGTGTCATTTTTGAAGATGCTTCCAATAGCCATAATGTTTTTGAGATACTCCAAAGTTATTATTGAGGTGATATGAAAACTATTTTGGAGTTATGTAAAATTTTATTTAATGGAGCATTACAAGTTTAGAATGAACAATTCAATGTTTCCCTTAAGTTTTCCCCTTGCTCTGTTAAAGTCTTTCTACCTGAGACACATAATGAAAAATGTCAACTCAGCAGAATGATTGATGGTCAACAAGGAGACAATAGATTTCTTCTAACAGTATTGAAAAAAAACTGGTCAAGTTGTACCAAGTATGGAATATTGGGTGTTAGCCCACTGATATCAATTTCTAGCAAAACAAACAAAATACTGAGATCAAAAGAGCAAAGCATTACAGTAAGTAGTATGTAGGATTTGGGTGGTGGTGGTAGGGAATAGTATTACAGGTAATTTTTTAATACTCCTCTCAATTTTCCAAATTCATACAATGGTTACACATTATTTATATAAGTCATAAAAATACCGATTGGTATTTTCTGAGCTAAAGCAAAAACTCTTAATAATTTTTTTTCTGGTGGGCCTAAGTACTTCTCAATAATAGCTCAATAGAGTAACAAATGCCTACTGTTGCAGAGGACTGCAGCCCACAACATGGTGGTGCCCTTAAAAATAACCAAATCTCAATACTCTGATTTATAGATGAATACTAGAGCCTGCGTCTGAGGGATAACACTTGAGAAAGTCGCTGGTGTAGACAGAATCCTCCCCACCATGAAAAAGAATTCACATATACGCTACAACTGACAGCAAAATATCTTAACATTAAGAGTCCCATTAGCCCAGAATAGTGTTTTCTTGGCCATTCAAAAGGACAAAGCACCCTGTGTTTAAACAGTTTTATAAAGGATGCTTCTTTATAAAGGGCAAGGGGCTTAAAAGTTGGCTTAAAGGCATCTGTTGGCTCTGACCTTACTTTGCAGTGGAAGAGAGGGGAGGAATAGGCTCTGAAACAGTGGCCACGGGTATAAAAATCAAGAAATAAACAGTCTTTACCTGTATCTAATTGGAAAGACCTGCTGATTTGTGTCAGTTACTGTGAAACAAATACCACTATCATTTTCAAAAGTTAAGTAAAATGGTGTATACGCGCCACCAAATATTCTTCTCAATGAGACTAAACATGCTGGAGACTACAAAATACAATGACTTATAAAGGGGACTATACATTTTAGCAAAGATCCCAGGACAGTACTTTCCACTGTAACAGAACAGGCTGTACCGACTGCTCCTGAATCAGCAAGTCTCAAGTTTCCACTGCAAAAAAACAAAATCAGTACGATACAGGAACAATTTTTGGAATAATTTTAGGAAGGTGGAATGAAAGGCAAAATACAGTTCTTTTAACTCCTATGAGCTAGGCTATGTTTCCTTCAACTCCCCCCAACCCCAACGCGTCCCACAGCTCCAGATCTCCTCGTAACCTTATTTTGCATACCTGCTCCAGCTCGTAGGCCTTTGCCTTGTCCTCATCTCGGTCGGCGTTCTTCCGATAGGCCAGGCCCAAACCCCACACAGCCAAGATGCTGTACACATTGTCCCGGACCCAGGCATCTTTCTGATCGTAGCTGGCTGGAAGCAAGCCAGTCACCGGGTTCTGCAAGGCCAAGAAAAAAGAACACCGGCAGGTAAGCATAGTGTGTTAACATCAGGAAGCAATCTATCAAAATGGGTACTTAGGGAGTTAGGTCTTATTTCTACTTCCCCACTCCTGAGTACTATTACCATGTCTTCTTCTGACCAAGGGCAAACAAGTGTTATCTTGAATAAGGGGAAGAGCTGTCTGTAGACTTACAACTCTGAAATGTGGGTGTTAATTGAAAGAAAGTGTTTTAACTTTCCAGTTAGAAGGAGCTAAATCGGCACTAAAGTATTTAAAATATAACTCAACGGTATATACAAGGTACCTCAAATTTTCCCAATACTCTAGTCTTAAGATGGCTAAACGTTCCCTTCTTCACTGTGGCAGAAGGGGAAGGAGATGACACCCAAACCTGGGGAGAGTTGTTAGTAATCTTCCAAGACGTCTTTCAACTCTGTCCCCTGGCACCCAGGTGTGCCTGGCGGGCAGGGGGTTCAGAAGCTGTGACTCAGGACCTGCGGCTGAGTGCACCTGATTCCCAACTTGGGGTCGGGAGAACCTGTTACACACGCGCGCGCCCACACACACACACACACACACACACACACACAGGTTCACCCTGGGTGTCGGTCCAGGCTATCAAGACACTGCCCACATCCTCGTGATTACAAGCGACACTCTAACGTACCTGATGGCACAGGATGGTCTGATGCACCAGCTTGGCGTAGCCGTCCAGCCGGACCCCCGAGTTACTCCGGCTCCTCATCGCGCCACGTCTCCAGTCCCCTCAGAGAAACGGCCCGGGTGCCGCAGGGGCTTTCGGTCCCCCAAGGAAAGTGGCTCTCAGGCCGCGACACCCTTGCTGCGGGAAGCCGGAGTGCCAGGCCCGGGCAGAGCTCCCCCAACGCTCAGGCCTCGGGCCAGCCGTCTCGGCCACCGCGGCCTCGGGCGCCCACCGCGCGCCCGCGCGCCCAGCCTCCCGCGGTCTGGGCCCCGAGAGCCGCGCTCTCCCCGGGCCTCCGCGTGCGGCCCCTGCAGCCTCCGCTCAACTGCCGGACACCGCGCGGCCCACAGCCTCCCCGCGCCGCTCCCGGCCCGCTGCTCACCGGCCGGAGGCGCCGCGGGCAGGAGGCGGGGCGGGCGCCCGGGGTCCTGGCAGCTGCGCGCTGTTCCCCTGGGGCTCGCGGCGCCCGCCCCGCCCCGCGCGAGTCTGTCCTCCGCGCCCCGGTCCGCCGCGAGGTGGAGAAACTGTGGCTGTCGGCACTGCGCTTTCGGAGGTTCCTTTGCGACCCCCTCGCCTGAGTCTTTCCGTCTTCCCCACTTGCTGTGCAGCCAGGATGAGGAGGAAGCGGTTTCTTTCGGTTTCTTCTGCTGAAGTCGTTCTAGGAGCCCAGGATGGCTGCAAACCTGAGAAGAGGGGCGCACGTGGGCTTTCAAGGCCTGAAGAACTGGGATTCCCAAAGTGATAATTAGCAAGTCCCTCCTGGAATGTATACGTTTGACCGAAGGCGCAGGTTAAACTCGCCACTCCGACCCAAAGCACTCGCGAAGGAACTCCCTCGGGTACTTTGTTTCCTTGAAAAACCGGCGAACCGGCGGCCTGGGGGACCCGGGGGCGGGGGGAGGGGGGTGGGTGTCGGGAGCCTGGGTGGGCCAGGAGCTGAAAGAGGTTTTATAGCTGATTTGGGAGGCCCCCGTGTGCGCGCGGGAGTCAGAAGGCCGAGGCAACAAAAACTTAGCTCAAAATACAGTAAAGGGGGAAAGGGGAGGTTAGAAAAGAAAGCGGCAGACGACACTGACCACACAGCACGGCGCTGGGTTCCGGCTCCTGGCTGGTGCTCCCTGCTTCTATCGCCCCAGCCCCCCACCTCTTGATCTCGGCTCATCCAGAGACCCTGCAGGTCATTCCAGGCTCGGTTTAGATACCAGCTGCTCTCTGAGTGGCGAGGTTAACAGAATTAGACCTTTCAAGTCCCAGCTCTGATCATCTGTGATTCTACGCCTTCCTGGCCAACCTCGCCCAGGCCACGGTGATGTTGCATTTTTGTTTACCATTTTTATTTCTCTAAATTTAGTCTCTCCTTCGAAACTTACTCCGTCTCAACTCCCACGCTCACCTCCCAAATTAGCTTAAAGGCCGCCACCTCGGAGGTGACCAGCAAATACTTGGTAATGTTGATGAAGAGAAAGGAGGGAATGCTTAGTTATGCAGTTAGACACGGTGATACACTTAGGTTATCAAGCAAATACTTTCCATTGCGGTCATTAGCTGCGCAAGTGCTGTGACTGGCCCAGAACGAGCCACTTCAAGGCCCTGGTGCACAGGAGGAGAAAAGGTCTTTCCATGAAAAGCTAGTTTATTTTGGAGGAGAGAAAACGGCCCCAACTTTATTCTGCCCCTAACCCCCTGACATCTTCCCTCAGCCTGTAGGGTCAGAAGCCCTTTCTCTGTCCTTTTATGCTTCAAGCTACTGCCCTTTTTCTTTACCTCACCATAATTTTTAAATGTTTTTAAAATATTAAAGTAATATATATGGTCACTAAAAAATACTTGGAAAGTATAGAAAAGACCTCTGATAAATCTTTTACACAGAAAGCACCTGCTAACATTTTAGTTTATTTTTTTCTAGTCCTTTTATTCTTCTGCACAGACAACTGCCCCAAAGTTATTTAGAAATATAAGTAGATTAGGAATGCCAAAGGTAGGGTGTCACAAAGAAAGACTGGCTATCAAGATCCCTTTCTGGGTGGCATTACCTTGATTTTCTCAACCTCAGTCCAGGCTGGGCCTTCAGTCATGCAGTCCCAGAAACTTGATCTCCTTAGGGTCCCAGAACTCAGGAGGCTGACTCATACGGATTACCACATAAGAGACTATATGTGAAAACTAAGATGCTGGTTGATAATGAGAACTAGAACTGTGACAAGTTATATTAGCCTGTCCACCACATTCCTCACTTTAATAATATATAAGCCTCCCTATTTCCCAAGTGCTGTTTTATTTTATACAATAACCCTATGAAGTAAATACAATACTATTAATAACCTGATTTTAGAGGCACAGGAGGATTAAGTAACTAATGTCTGCTTTGTCCATGTTAGCTTCACTGATTTGTCCATGTTAGCTTCACTGACTCTCCCTTTTCTACACTTCCATGGCTCACTGATACTTTGTTCTTTGGCTATGTCAAAACTATCAACCAAGTTACATTCAAGTTTTACCTGCCTAGAAGCCATAATGTTTCTTGAGGTTGATTTTTCCATTTGATTCATTGTACATTAATTTTATAGTTTAACACAAATAAAATTGTATTTCAAAGTTTCTGGAAATATTTTATTACTTGTTTCTTGGAAGTTTTCAATAACTAATTTTCAAAAATCCAAAACCTTTAAACTTTAATTTTATGAATACTTTCCATAGTTTTAGATTTTATGTTAATGCCTGCAATATTTTTATAGTAAATGTCATACAGTTTGCTTAGCTATCCTCTTATTATTAATTAATCCAGAGGGGATTTATTTTAAGACCTCCCAGTAGATGCGTGAAACCACAGGTAGTACCAAATACACTATGTTATTTTAAACTTAGGATAAAGTTTAATTTATAAATCAGGCACAGTAAGAGATTAACACCAATAATTACTAATAAAATAAAACAGCCCTGGTTGGTGTGACTGGCCTTTGAACCAAAGGGTTGCTAGTTCGATTCCCGGTCAGGACACATATCTGGGTTGCAGGCCAGGTCCCCCATTAGGGACACGCAAAAGGTAATCACACATTGGTATTTCTCTCCCTCTTTCTCCTTCCCTTCCCCTCTCTCTAAAAATAAATAAATAAAATGTTTTTCCTGGCTGGTAGCACAGTGGATAAGTTGCTGGCCAGCAAACCCAAAGGTCGCTGGTTCAATTCCCAGCCAGGGCACATAACCAGATTGAAAGCCAGGTCTCCAGCCAGGTCTGTAGCTGGAGGCAGGTGAAAGGCAACCATACATTGATATCTCTCTCACTCTCTGCCTCTCTCCCTTCCCCTCTTTCTGAGAATAATAAATAAAATCTTTTAAAATAAATAAATACATAAAACAAATATAACAGTATACTGTAATCAATTTTATGCAAGTTACTTTGGGGCCATTATTAAATAAAATAAGGGTTACCTGAATACAGGCACTGTGATACTGTGACAGTTGATCTGATAACCAAAATGGCTATTAAGAGACTAATGGCTGAGCAACATGAACAGCATGGATATACTGGACAAAGGAATGACTCAAGACTTGGGAAGGACAGAAAGGGACTACCTGAAATTTCATCACACTACTAAGAATGACAAATGATTAAACTGTATGGATTGTTTAGTTCTGGAATTTTCCATTTAATGTTTTTCAGACTGTGTTTGACCATGGGAAACTGAGACCCCCAGAAAGGGAAGCTGTGGATAAGGGTGTGGGGGAACTACTGTAAAAAACTTTTATTATAAATTTTCTTGAAATACAGTTAATAAAATATCTCCTTTTTATTATTTCCCATTCACTCTAAAACTTTAAAATGTTATATAAATAATCTATGAAAACATTTTTCATGAAAAAGATAAAATGTTACCAATCAGGTTAAAGTTACCTTTGTCTACCACCGACAATCACAAGTCTCCTTTATCTCCTTTCCCAAAGTTAACCATTGTAATGGGATTGGTTTGAATCCTTCCAGACTTTTTCCCTATGGATACTTCTATGTGTGTGCAGAAGTGCGTATGAAATATCATGTTCTGTGTATTATTTAGTGTATGTGCTGCCAAAGTGAGCACTGTATTATTTAAATATAAACAATATTATACTGTACCTAGTATTTTGCAGATTTCCTTATTCACCACAAATTATGTCATGGAGATCTAGTCACATTAATCTATAGAGATCTACCTCATATGCCATGGTTTCTCTAGGCATTCAGTTTCTTTCCCAGTTAGAACTCTTGAAAACAGTACTTTAGCAAACATACATATGTCTTGTGAATGCATACATGTATTTTGGAAATAGGCATTTAAATTTTTTTTAAGATTTTATTTCATTATTTTTAGAAGGAGGGGAAAGGAGAGAGGCAGAGAGGGAGAGAGACATCAATGCATGGCTGCCTCTCACCTGCCTCCAGCCACAGACCTGACTGGAGACCTGGCCTGCAACCCTGTTATGTGCCCTGGCTGGGGAATCCAACCTGCGACCCTTGGGTTCGCAGGCTGGCACCTTATCCACTGTGCTCCCAGCCAGGGCAGCATTTAAATTTTTAACAGAAGTATTTAAGTGATAAAGCCATTTAAGTTACCTGCACCAGCTGATTTGGCTCAGTGGATTGAGCATTGGCCTTTGAACCCAGAAGATCGCTAGTTCAATTCCTTGTCCAGGCATGTACCTGGGTTGTAGGCCAGGCCCCCAGTTGGGGTCATGGAAGAAGGAACCAATTAATGGTTCTCTCCTTCTGTTCCTCCCTCCATTCCCCACACTCTAAAAATAAATAAATAAATAGTCTTTAAAAAGATAAATTATCTGCAACAACCAGTACTGTATGGAACACTTTATTTCACCCAGCAAAACTGATGGGTGCAAAATGATTTATTACTTCGTTTCCTTACCAGAATACTGTCATTGAGCATCATTTTATGTTTATTTCATTTAATTTATAACATGCTTATTTTTTCTGATTAATATAGTTATTTCTCTATTGAGCTCCCCCCAACCCTTCCCTATCCTCTATGAGCTTTTTCATTATTGATATATAGTAATTTTGAAAAGTTATATGTTCGGGATTTCAACTTCTTTTCTCAACTTTTTTTTAAGTTGAGGAGTGAGGGAAATATCAGAGGGAGATACCCTTCAAGCCAAGTGGGGGCCTGGCTGGTCTTGACCTGCCCAGAAGGACAATAAACTGCTTGGTTAGCAACAGCATGCTTTGGCAACCACCCTGCCAGGATATGAGTTTATCAGCCAGGACTATCTGCTGCCCGCCCCCTGCAACAAAGGTGGGAAGGAGATAAAGACTGTTTATAGAATCGGTGCAGAGGTAAGAGGGCTGTAAGGAAAGTCACAGAAAGAGAGGGGAGGGGGAAGGGCAAGGAGAAGGGAAGAGAAGGAGAGAGTGAAGAACAGAAGGAAAGGGAGGGAGAGAGAGAGAAAGAGAGAGATAGGTGGGTAGGACTTTAGCAGAGTCCCAGGCTTTTGGCTCTGAGTGCCTCAAATACTTGTACATTGACAAGCAGTCCTACAAAATGTTACTGAAAAAGTAAAATGCCTGATGTCTCCAAGAGTTCCCCTGGAGTTCTCCCCGTATACCATATCACACTGTCAGGTGTACATGGCAACTTCCCAGTAACAGACTGTCAAAGTTCTAGGTGAGGGTCTCAACTTTTGTCACCCATGCTTCAATGTACTCTATTCTCCGTTCAAGCACCATTAATTTCTCATTTAGTGTGGCGAGCCCTGAACAACAAGACATGGTGAACATACCCAGTAGCTGAGAAAGTCCGCGGTGTTCTTCGTACTGCTGGTGATGACCTCAATGTACTTCCACTTCACACAGTCCTGGTGATTTTCCCACTGCGCTGGAACCTCCTGTCCTGCCATGGCTGAGCACCTAAGGAAGAGCCTGGCTTTTAATTCTTTAACTTTTTAAAAACAGAAATCTAAAGGGATATTGCATGTTTTCCCATACGTGATTTGTCTATTAACATTATTTGTGGTGCCTTTTTCTCTTTCTTAAACTTGTAGTGTATTTTGTTATGCTCTTTACGTTATGTATTTTGTTTCTCTTTGTCCCTGCTTTTTCCCCCTTTGCACCCATCCACCCCACCTCCCCACTCTCTCAGCCAACCCCCATACCATTGTCCGGGTGCTTGGGTGATGAAATGTACGTACATCCTTTCATCCAGTCCCCCTGCCCTCTGGCAGCTGTGTCAATCATTCCATATATCTATACTTCTGTTTCTCTTTTGTTAGTAAGTTGATTTTGTTCATTAGATTTCACATATGTGGCATCATATAATTCCTATCTTTCACTGACTAGCTTATTTCACTTATCATAATAGTCTCCAGGTTATTCATACTGTCGTAAAAGATAAAAGTTTCTTCATTTTTACTGCTGTGTAATATACCACCATGTACATATACCACTCATCTACTGACAGGCACTTAGGCTGTTTCCAGGTGTTGGCTATTATAAATAATACTGCTATGAACTTTTGTATTGGTGTTTCAGTATTATTAGGCTATATTGCCAGAAGTGGAATCCATTGGTCAAAAGGCAGTTCCATTCTTAGTTTTTTGAGGACACACCATACTGTTTCCCACAGTGGCTGCATCAGTCTGAATTCCCACCAAAGTACATTAAGGTCCCCTTTTCTCCACACCAGCCAGGACCCTTTGCCCATTTTTTAATTCGATTGTCTGTCTTCCTGGTGTTGAGTTGTATAATTTCTTCATGTATTTTGGAAATTCAACTGTTATCAAATGTATCATTGGCAAATATGCTCTCCTGTATAGTAGGTTGCCTTTTCATTTTGTTGATGGTTTATTTAGCTGTGCAGAAGATTTTAATTTGATGTAGTCCCATTTGTTTATTTTTCCTTTATTTCCCTTGTCCTGGGAGATAGATTAGCAAAAATATTGCTACATGAGTTATCTGAGATTTTGCTACCTATGTTTTTTTTCCCTCCCTAGAATTTTTATGATTTCACAACTTACATTTCACTCTTTTATCCATTTTGGGTTTATTCTTGTGTATGATATAAGTTAGTGGTTTAGTTCCTTTTTTTTTGTTTTTCATGTCTAAGTCCAGTTTTCCCAACAACATTTATTGAAGAGACTGTCTTTGCTCCATTGTACGTTCTTGCCTCCTTTGTCAAATGTTAATCAAACATAAAAGTGTGTGCTTATTTTAGGGCTCTCTGTTCTGTTCCATTGATCTATATGCTTGTTCCTATGCCGGTACAGGATGTTTTGATTACAGTGGCCTTGTAGTATAGTTTAATATCAGGTATTGTGATCCCTCCAACTGTGTTCTGCTCTCTCAAGACTGCTGAGGCTCTTTGGGGTCTTTTTTTGATTCCATATAAATTTTTAGAATATTTGTTCTAGGTCTGTAAAATATGCCATTGACATTTTAATACGAATTTCATTGAACCTATAGATTGCTTTGGGTGGTATAGGCATTTTAATTATGTTAATTCTTACAATCCATGAACACAGTATATGCTTTTACCTACTTGCATCTTCCTCAATTTCTTTCTTCAATGTTATAGAGGTTTCCAAGGACAGGTCTTTACCTCCTTGGTTAAATTTATTCCTAGGAGTAAGTTTTGTTGTTGCTGCAATAATAAATGGGATTGTTTTCTTAAATACTAGATTGGGTCCTAGAATAACAACAACAACAAAAAGGACATTAAGGAAAAAATTGATGAAATCCAAATAAAGTCTGGGGTTTAGTTAACAGTGATATACCAGTGCTAGTTTCTAATTTCTGACAAATGTACTTCCATGATTGATGAAAGATGATAATGAGAAACTAAAACTGGGTGATGACAGGTATACAAGAGTTCTCTATACTAACTTTGCAACTCTTCTGTGAACCTGAAATTATTCCAGAATAAAGAGTATTTTTAAAGTTTATGTTTCTAGATTATATGGTTTTTCTGTATTATAACTATGTGTTTATCTCCCTCACTAGACTGTGAGAAATGCTACAGCATGGACCATTTAGCACTATTCCCATTCTCATCAACAGTTATTGGAAACAACCCTAGGATGATCAAGACAAGCCAAGAAAAAGTGAGAAATTTCGGGACTAGCACCAAGTTGTCTTTTCTATTTTATATAATGCATCATTCAATTTAATAAACCAAATGTGTTGCTAATAAACATTTCTGTTGTCTCTATCTTCCATCCAGGCAGACTTAAGGGAAAAGGTATTTGAGAAACCTGCCCTTTTTTAGTCCAGAGTCCCCCCTTTTTTAACTTACTCACCTTCACTCATTTTTAAAGTATTCTTGCTGCTTACCTCAACTTTTTTGGCACAGCAGCTTTGAAGAACTGGAATGAACAGTAAGCTTGGTTCTAAACTTTCACTTCCTGAAAGTGTAACTTTGGGTAAATTACTTCATATGTATGATCCTATTTTTCATCTCCCTAACTAACAAGATTAAATAATAAAGTAGGATAGGTTAATGATACTAGGCTGCTTTGCACTTCTTCGTGAGTGTGCGATCTTTTCGCTGCCAACCTTACTTTCTCCAGCGTTCCTTCTGTGATGATATGACTCTTTACCCACTTTCCCAAACCAGAGTCCAAGTCATCCTTGACTCCTTCCTTTCTCTAATACCTCTTTCCTGCATTTCAGAATTGTTGTCAAGCTCTGTAGATTCTACTGTTTAAATATCTGATTCAGCCCTGGCTGATGGCACAGTGAATAAGGCACTGGTCTGTGAACCCAAAGGTCGTTGGTTTGATTCCCAGCCAGCGCACATAACTAGGTTGCAAGCCAGGTGTCCAGCCAGCTCTGTAGCTGGAGGCAGGTGAAAGGCAACCATACATTGATGTCTCTCTCTCACTCTCTGCCTCTCTCCCTTCCCCTCTCTCTAAAAATAATAAGTAAAATCTTTAAAAATAAATAAATAAAATAAAAATAAATAAAAATCTGATTCATCATCTCATCTTGATCCCTACTATCATTGCCTTAGTTACTCCTTATAATAACAGCCTCTTAACTGGTATACTTGCTTGCAAATTTATTTTGCATTTTTCATATTGTTCCCAAATTCACAATTTAAATGCCAGTTTGGCTCTGATACTCTCCAACTTAACATTCTTCTGTGGATTCCTATAGCCTTTAAGATAAATCTAAAATATTTGGCATGGCATTTGCCTGAGATCACTAGGAATTCTCTCACAACTATGCTATTCCCTCTATCTAAAAGACTTCACCTATTTTTTTTAATTTTTAAAAGCTTGTGGTCAAGTCTCAGTCTTCATCTTGATCTATCAACAACATTTGACATGCTTGATCACTTCTTCTTTAATCTTTCTTCACCCAGCTTTTAGAATGCCAAACACTCCTGCTTTTCCTCCTATCAAGCAGCAGGTTTTTTTTTTTGTTTGTTTTTCTGCTTTCTTCTTTTCTCCCCAACCTATTAATATTGAAATGCCCCAGGGCTCACTTCTTGAATCACTCTTTTCTTCTCTAACTAGAACAATCATTTGCTTGGTGCTCTCACACAGCCTCAGGCTTTAAATACCTGTATCATAGGGATACCAGAGGAGAAGAGAAGCGAGGCATAGAAAACCTGTTTGAAAAAGTAATGACAGAAAACTTCCCTAAAATGATGAGTGAAAAGGTCACTCAAGTTCAGGAAGCATGGAGGGTCCCGATGAAGATTAACCCAAACAGGCCTACTCTAAGACACATCATAATTAAAATGGCAAACGTCAAAGACAAGGAGAGAATCCTAAAAGCATCAAGAGAAAAACAGCTAATAACATATAAGAGAGCTCCGATAAGGTTATCAAATAACTTCTCAACAGAAACAATACGAGCCAGGAGGGAATGGCAAAAAAATACTCCAAGTAATGAAAAACAAAGGCCTGCAACCAAGAATACTCTACCCAGTAAGGCTGTCATTCAAAATGGAAGGAGAAATAAGGAGTTTCCCAGACAAAATAAGACTAAAAGAATACACCTCCACCAAACCAGCACTGCAAGACATGCTAAAAGGCCTGCCTTACAAAGGTAAAGAAACAAAGGGAGACAGAGAAGGATACCGGAACAAAGGGGGAAAATGTCAATGAAGAAATACCTGTCAATAATAAACTTAAATGGATTAAATGCACCAATAAAAAGACATAGGATAGTTGAATGGATAAGAAAACATGACCCACATATATGTTGTCTTCAAGAGATTCACCTCCGAACAAAAGATGGACACAGACTGAAAGTGAAGGGATGAAAAATATATTTCAAGCAAATGGACATGAAAAAAAGGCTGAGGTAGCAATACTTATATCAGACAAAACAGATTTTACAATGAAGGACATAAAAAGAGACTAAGAAGGGCATTTCATAATACTTAAGGGAACAATCCATCAAGAAGACATAACCCTTATAAATTATGCACCCAACCTAGGAGCACCCAAATATATAAGGAAAATCTTAGAGGACTTCAAGAAGGATATAAACAGCAACATACCAATATTAGGGGATTTTAATACCCTATTACCAACAATGGACAGATTTTTCCAAGCAAAAACACCAAGGATATGGTAGCATTGAACAACACTGTAGATAAAATGGACTTAACTGACATATACAGAACTTTTCACCCCAAAGAAGCAAAATATACATTCTTCTCTAATGCACGTGGAACATTCTCAAAGATAGACCACATGATAGGACACAAAACAAGCCTCCACAAGTTCAAGAAAATTGAAGTCATACCAAGCATCTTCTCAGATCACAATGGCTTGAAACTAGAAACCAACCTCAAGGAAAAAATCCAAGAACAATACATTTCATGGAGACTGAATAACATGTTATTAAGTAATGAATGGGTTAATAATGAGATCAAAGAAGAAATTTAAAAGTATTTGGAAACAAATTAAAATGAATTCAGAATACAGTGAATAGGCCTTCAAGGGGCAGAGGAAAGGGGCACAGGGGGAGGAAGAGGCAAAGAAGGGGAGCAGTTTAGACAAGAACCTAGTATGGAAGAACCATGGACATGGACAACAAGTGGGATTGACTTTGTAGGGGATTGGGTGGGTGGGGGAAGGGACAGAGGGGAGTAAAAAGGGGATGGATGTAATACAACATCAATAAAATTAAATTAAAAAAAATTAAAGCTGAGATTTTTAAAAAAAACAGAAAATGAATTCACAATACACCAAAACCTATGGGACACGGCAAAGGCAGTTCTCAGGGTGAATTTCATAACAATACAGACCTACCTAAAAAGGCTAGAAGAAACTCATAAAACAACCTAACCATAAAGCTTCAAGAACTAGAACAGCAACAACAAACAAAGCCCAGAGCAAGCAGAAGGAAGGGAATTATCAAGATCAGAGCAGAATTAAATGAAATAGAGACTAAAAGCACAATTCAAAGGATCAACAAATCCAGGAGCTGGTTCTTTGAAAATATAAACAAAATTGACAAACCATTAACTAGACTCATCAAGGGAAAAAGAGAAAGGAACCAAAGAAATGAAATCAGAAACAACAGAGGAGAAGTCACAACTGATATCACAGAAATACAAATGACTAAGAAATTACTACATACAACTATATGACAAGAAATTTGACAACCTGGGTGAAACGGACAAATTTCTGGAAATGTATAACCTACCAAAACTCAATCAAGAAGAAGCAGAAAGCCTAGATAAACCGATAACCAGTGAAATTGAAGAAGTAATTTAAAAACTCCCAGCACACAAGAGTCCTGGACCAGATGGCTACACAGGTGAATTTTACCAAACATTTAGGGAAGAACTAATTCCTATCCTCCTCAAACTACTCCAAAAAAATTCAAGAAGAGGGAAGACTCCCAAACTCTCTTTATAAGGCCATTATTATTCTAATCTAAATGAAAGACAAAAACCATATGATCATATCAATAGATACCAAAAAAGCATTTGATAAAGTACAGCACTCTTTATGCTAAAACCACTCAGCAAGATGGGAATAGAGCATACCTCAACATAATAAAGGCCATATACGAGAAACCTATAGCTAACATCATACTCAATGGGCAAAAACTGAAAGCCTTTCCCTTAAGATCAGGAACAAGGCAAGCATGTCCATTCTCTCTTCTATTCAACATAGTCTTGGAAGTTCTCTCCATAGTGATCAGATAAGAAAAAGGAATCAAAGGCATCCAAATTGGCAAGGAGGAAGTAAAACTATCATTATTTGCAGATGACATGATAGTGTACATACAAAACCCTATAGAATTCACTAAAAAACTACTCCACCTAATAACTTAATTTGGCAAAATAGCTGAGTACAAAGTCAATATCCAAAAATCGAATGCATTTTTATACACCAACGATGAAATATCAGAGGTAGAAGCTAGAAAACAAATCGCATTTACCATAGCAACAAGAAAAATAAAGTACTTAGGAATAAACTTAACCAAGGAAGTAAAGGACTTGTACTCAGAAAACTACAGAACACTGAAGAAAGAAATTAAGGAAGATACAAATAAATGGAAGCATATATCATGTCCATGGTTGGAAAGAATTAACATCATTAAAACGTCCATAATACCCAAAGCCATTTACAGATTCAATGCAATCCCTATTAAAATACCAACATCATATTTCACAGAATTAGAATAAACACTTGAAAAATTCAAATGGAGTCAAAAACGATCCTGTATAGCTACAGCAATTCTAAGAAAGAAGAACAAAGTAGGAGGAGTTACAATGCCAGATATCACGCTATATTACATACCCATAGTAATCCAAACAGTCTGGTACTAGCACAACAACAAACAGATCAATGGAACAGAACAGAGAGCCCAGAAATAAACCCAGGATTCTATGGGCAACTAATATTCAACAAAAGGGGAAGAAACATAAAATGGAGTGAAAATAGCCTCATCAACAAGTAGTGTTGGGAGAACTGGACAGGCACATGCAAAAAAATAAAACTAGACCACCAACTTAGAACACATACCAGAATAAAATACATATGAATAAAAGACTGAAACATAAGCAGTGCCACCATAAAAGCCCTAGAGGAAAACATAGGCAAAAAGATCGCAGATATCCCATGTAGCAAAATTTTCACTGATATATCTCCCAGGGCAAGGGAAATAAAGGAACAAATCAACAAATAGGACTACATCGAACTGAAAAGTTTCTGCTCAGCCAAAGAAAACATCAACAAAATAAAAAGGGAACCAACCATATGGGAAAACATATTTCCCATGACACCTAAGACAAAGGTTTGATCTCCAAAATATATAAAGAACAAATGACTCAACACCAGGGAGACAAACAACCCAATTAAAAAATGGGCAAAGGGCCTGAACAGACACTTCTCCAAGGAAGACACATACAAAGGGCCCATAGGCATATGAAAGAATGCTCAACATCACCAGCCATCAGAGAGATGCAAATTAAAACTACAACGAGATACCACCTCACACCTGTCAGAATAGCCATCATCAACAAATCAACAAACAAGTGCTGTTGAGGATGTGGAAAAAAGGGAACCCTGGTGCATTGCTGATGGGAATGCAGACCAGTGCAGCCATTATGGAAGATAGTATGGAATTTTCTCAAAAAACTGAGAATAGAACTGCCTTATGACCCAGTGATTCTACTGCTAGGGTTATACCCAAAGAATCCTGAAACACCAATTCAGAATAACCTATGCACCCCTATGTTCATAGCAGCAGTATTTATAATAGCCAAGTGCTGGAAACAACCTAAGTGCCCTTCAGTGAATGAATGGATCAAAAAACTTTGGTACATTTACACAATGGAGTTCTATGCAGCAGAAAGAAAGAGAGAACTCCTAACATTTGCAATAGCATAGATGGAACTGGAAAGTATGCTTAGTGAAATAAGTCAGGTAACAAAAATGAAATGCCGCATGTTCTCACTTAATACAGGAGACTAATGAGCAAACAAACAAGCAAACAAAACAGAACCATAGACATGACTACAAGGAACACACTCTCAGCATGCAGAGGGGAAGAGGGGACGGAAAGGGAAGCAAAGAAGGGGAACAGTTTAGTCAAGGAACTGGCATGGATGACCCATGGACACTGACAACATGTGGGACTGACTGTGGTGGGGAGTATAAGGAGGGTGGGGAAGGAGAGAGCAGAGGGGGAAAATGAGATGAATGTAATATAACAATAAAAAAAAGTTACCTGTGGATTTTTGGCTGAGTAGAGAGTTGATACCATTAACACACCCCTGCCCCGCATTGTTTGAGGGTCAACTGCAGATATCTCAAATTTAGTATGCCTAGTTGAACTCTTGATCTATGTTCCCCAAACCTGCTCCCTCCACGGTTTTCCCATCTCAGTTGATGGCATCTCTATTCTTTCAGTTATTCAAGCTAAAATCCTTGCGGTATTTCTTAACACCTTTCTCCCACCTATGTCCAAACTCCAAGGAAATCCCATTTGTTCTATCTTCAAAATAAATCCAGAAGCCTCTTTTTTTTTTTTTTTTTTACCATATCAGCTGATATCAACTTGGTTTGAACCAACCTCATCTCTCCCTTGGATTTACTGCAAAAATCTTCTCACTGGTTTTCTGGCTTTCACCTTTACCCCTTTCCTCAAGCCTAATTTTAACACAGCAGGCAGAATGATAAAGCATTAAATCATATCATAATAAAACATTAAATAGCACATCATTTCTCTTTTCAAAATCCTGTAATGACCTCGCACCCTATGTCAGAGTAAAACACAAAGTTATTATAATATTTCATAAGATACCACCTAATTGGCTTCACTTTACTGTTAGATCTCTAGTCTCCCTCCTATTCTATCCTTTACTCCAGCAGTGGAGATCTTTTTTGGTTTCTCAGTGTGCCCATCATACTTCCACTTTAAGGCTTTTCTCTTATTCTTCTCATGGCCTGGAACACTATTTACTCAGATATTCACTCGGCCAATTTTCTCAGCTACTTCAGGTCTTATTCAACTTGCACCTTCTCAGTAAGGTCAACCATGCTCATGACATTTAGTACTGCATCCTGACTACCCTTCCCTAAACACACCTTGTCTCTACTAGACTTAAAATTTTTTTCTTCCATAGCACTTATTATCTAATGATATACATTTTTTATTTTTTAAGTTTGTTTTTATTGTATGTTTCCCACTGATAAAATATAAGCCCCAACAAGAGCAGACTGACACCTGTCAAAGGGGAAGACAGATTTTTTTTGGGGGGGGGGGGCTGGATGAAAGAACTTGAAGGGTTTAACTTAAAGGGTTCCATATATATCCCACAGACACAAACAGTGTGATGAAGCCAGAGGGAAAGGGGGAGGGGGTTGGGGTAGGTGGAGGTGGGCAGAGAGGGGATACATGTGGATGGAAAGAGACTTTGCTTAGGGTGATGGGCACACAATGCAGTGGGCAAATGATGCTTTCTTGAGTTGTACACCTGAAACTTGCATGGTTCTGTGACTCAGTGTTGCCCCAATGTATGAAATAAAACATTATTTTCAAAAGGAGGGACTCTCACAGCTCCCGCACCCCACATTTCCTTACTGTGGCTCAGAGCCAAAGGGAGCAAGTACATGGACCTGGTGAACTCGGGTTGGGGGCTGGACTCCCCAGGCACAGCCTTAGCCAAGATCAGAACAGCCCCTGAAAGCCTGGGCGCTCCCCAGTTCTGGGAAGCACTCACCAGACTCCACTCTTCCCCTGCTGCTACTTGACTGGACTACATAGCAAGCCCAGCTTACAAAGGGACATGGTGTCAAAATGTGACCATGTAAATGACTTGAGGTAATGGACGAGCCAGGTGCTGAAGGGGCTCTTTTTAGGGGTGGG